>VDFB02340888.1:0-114851 GCA_007258455.2 Sequoia sempervirens
TGGAAAACTCTCAAAGTCAATAGCAGTGCTTGAAATTTCTATGCTTGATTTCAACAAGTTTGAGGGCCATTCGGGAACTCTAAGTGCCTCAAATCTAACTCAGAAGATTTTTCAGGTGCAAATCTGGGAAACTAAAACTGCAATATCTTTCAACCCAAGAATAGAAAATAAAAACCGTAAATTGAGAATTTCATTATGAAAAAAAGGGTATCCAAAAATGTAAAAACATCTAAAAACTGATAAACTTGAAATTTAACTATTTTTGGGTGATGCAAGATTGCCCTTACACCAGTGGATGCTCCTGCATCAGACACCCAAGGTAATTTGAGAAGTGACCCATCATGTCTTAGATGGTTGAGGAAAACCCAACTGGTCAACCGCTACCTTAGATAGCCAGGATGAATCTTCCATAGGCGTTCCTCTCCATTTCATAAGATATTCTTCATACTACCTATTTCTGGTACTCCTTCCTACACGACTATCCAAAATTGTTTCAATCTCCTCCCTTTCTGAAGTAGGTGTTGGAATGCCATACCACCCTATTGCTAGTGCTTCCTCTGTTCCACCTTCATGATACTCTGTCAAATTTGAAATGTTGAACATAGGGGAAATGTTGATTCCATCAGGAAACTCTACCTCATATGCATTCCCTGAATCATGCTTCTTCAAAATCTTATAGGGACCAAATTTCTTCATCTTCAATTTTTTATAGGTTCCCATGGGAAACCTTTCTTTCCTCAAGTGGACCATTACTTCATTTGCCAGTCTGAAACTCCTTATTCCTCCTTTTCTGATCTTCCTTAGCCTTATATTGCATATTCATCTTATTAATGTGTTCTCATACCTTCTCATGTATATTCTTGATGTGCTTTGCAAAATCTTCGGCTTCAGCACTTATTTTCTTCTCTTGGTCCATCTTCCTCAATTCTGGAGCTATTCTAGGGCTACCTCCATACACAATCTAGAACGGTGATCTACTAGTGCTTGTTGACGAATTGTTGTAAGAAAATTCTTCCTAGGGTAAGATCAAGTCCCATCCCTTGGGTTTATCTCCTACCAAACATCTCAGTAGGTTACCCAGACTCCTATTAACAACCTATGTCTACCCATCTGTTTGTGGATGGTGTGATGAACTGAACTTCAACTCTGTCTTCAACTTCTTCCACAAGGTCCTCCAAAAGTACCCCACAAATTTGGTGTCATGATCTGAAACAATACTCTTTGGCAGACCATGTAGCCTCACCACCTCTTTGAAGAACAAGTCAGCAATGTGGACTGCGTCATGGGTCTTCTGACATGGAATGAAATGTGCCATATTCGAAAACTTATCAACCACCACAAAGACTGAATCATTCCCTCATTGTGCCTTTGGAAAACCAAGAACAAAGTCCATACTTATATCCTCCCATGGCCTCTCTGGTACAGGTAAGGGATGATATAAGCCTATATTCTGGCTCACTCCTTTAGCCATCTAACATACCCTGTAGCTTTGTACAAACTTCTTCACATCCTGTGACAACTGAGGCCAATAGTAATGCTCACTGATAATGGCAATGGTCTTATCCCGACCAAAATGTCCTGCCATTCCTCCACTATGCTTCTCCTTTATCAGGTTCTCCCTTATGGAACTCCTCGGGATACACAATTGACTCCCCTTAAATAACATGCAATCCTGGATTATAAAATCTAGCACCTTGTCCTGTCCACTGTAACAGGTTCCTTGCAAGCTTTCCAAGCCTCTACAAAATCAGGATCTTCTGCGTACAGTGTCTTAAGTTCATTGAACCCAACCACTTCAATCTGAATCTTTGTCATCAATGTATGCTTCCTACTTAAGGCATCTGCAACCCTATTTAACTTCCCACTCCCATGTTTCAAAACAAAGGTATAACTCCGCAAAAAACCTACCCATTTCATATGCCTCTGATTTAATTTTTCCTGACTATTTAGGTATTGCAAGGCCTGATGATCAGTATATAGAAAAAATTCCTTCGGCAACAAATAATGTCTTCATTTCTTTAATGCTTGAACTATTGCATAAAATTCTTGATCATATACATAATACTTTCTCTTGGCATCATTTAACTTTTCACTGAAATAGGCAATAGGCTTACCTTCTTGGCTCAACATTGCTCCAATGGCACAACCACTAGCATCACAATCCACCTGAAACACCTTGTTGAAATATGGGAGGGCTAGAACAGGTTGCTCTGTTACCTTCTGCTTCAACAGTTCAAAAAATTTTGCCGCTCCAGTGCTCCACTTGAATTCTTTTCTATCCCCTCTCATTGTTTCAGTCAAGGGTCCACAAATATTACTAAAGTTTCTAATGAACTTTCTATAAAAACTAGCCAAACCATGGAAAGATCTCACCTCGGTAGTAGTTCTTGGGGTAGGCCATTCCAGAATAGCCTTCACCTTCTCTGGGTCCATCTTGAGACCTTTTGTGAGACAACAAACCCCAAGTACACTAACTCCCTCTTCACAAAACTGCACTTCTTCAAATTAATCAATAGTTTCTCTTCTCTTAACTTCTCAAAATGCTTGAATATGCATCAAATGCTCTCAGCGTCTTCGAAAATAAAATATCATCTAAATACACAATAACAAAACTTCCAGAAATTCTTTTAGTACCTCATTCATGAGCTGCATGAATGTGCTCGGTGCATTGGTTAGCCCAAAAGGCATGACTAACCACTCGTACAGGCCCTCTTTGGTCTTGAAGGCAGTCTTCCATTCATCTCCCTCTAGAATCCGGGTGGTGATATCCACTCTTCAGATCAATCTTTGTGAAGTCTGAGCTCCACTCAAACAATCCATCAGGTCATCCATCCTTGGCAGGGGAAATCTATACTTGATTGTTATCTTGTTTATGGCTCAGGGAATCTATACACATCCTCCCCTCCCCATCCTTCTTTGGTGCTAGTACACAGTATTGCACATGGACTCAAACTCTCTGCATTATGCAAACCCTTTCTCAACAACTCTTGAACTTGTCTATTCAACTCCTCATTTCTGCTGGAGTCATTCTATGAGCTGCCTTATTTGGAAAACTGGCTCTAGGAATCAAGTCAATCTGATGACTGATCTTCCTTATTGGTGGTAAACCCTTAGGTATATTATCAGAAACAATATCCTGAAACTCATCCAACATCCCATAAACTTCTTCTGGAACCTTCTCACTATCCTCCTTACTCACTCTAGGAATCATTGCATAACACACACGCTCATGCTTCATACCTTCTAAAAAATTTCTTCCATCTACATAACAAATTCTAGCACTACTGCATACCTTTTCTTGGTCTCCTTCAGGGGTTTCAACTTTGACGAACCCCATCCTTTGTCAAGGAATAAGTGTTTGCATGGCCATCATGTATAGCTTTCCTATCAAACTGCCACGACCTCCCCAACAACATGTGACATGCATCCATGGGGATGATATCACAGAGTACCTCATCATGGTAGCTCCCGATCTTGAACTTTACTAGGCACTACTCATTGACCAAAATTTTGTGGTCTTTCTGCAACCAGGAAATCCAATACGGATGCAGGTGCCTTTCCCTCTTCAGCTTCAACTTTGTGACCATCTCTTCTGACACCAGATTATTGGTGCTCCCACTATCAATAATGACATCACAACATTTTCCTTTATAGTTGCACCTTGTGCGAAACCGATTCTTCCTCTGTTCTAGTTCCTTTTCCTCAGTCACTAGGGCTCTCCTAATCACTAGGGTTTCTCCCCTTTTAGCATCATCTGAATGTTCAGATTGGGCCTCCTCATCTGCATGCACAACCCTTCCATAACCTTCTGGCATTTTGTCTGCCCTTCCTTGGTGTTGTGGACATTCATAGGCTTGATGCCCCTCTTCACTGTCTACGCATAAAAATGGTCATGACTATAATCCTGGCAATTAATTAAATATTTATTATTTAATTAATTTAATTATATTGTTCATTCATCTTATTCTTCCTTTATAAATTTTTTTTTTTTAGACTGCAGGAATCGGGTAGCACGACCCCCTATAAAGCTGCCGATGCTGTAAACTTTAGCATGACCCGGTTGTGCAACCCTCCATTACCCGGGGAGACTAGAACTCGTGACCAGCAGAGCCGCAACGGAATTACTTAGCCAACCGAGCTAGGGCCCCCGCCCATTCTTCCTTTATAATTAAATAAATCTAATTTATTTAATTATTTTCATATGTCCACTTAATTAATTAAATAAATACATTTTATTTATTTAAATTAATTATCATTGTTTGAATTTAAATTAAATCTTTTGATTTAATTAAGTTTAAATATTGCCCTTTTCTTCTATTTTAATCTCTTCTTCTAATTAATTAAATATTTCATTTAATTAATTTCATAAAAGAGATTTAATTAAATAAACCTTATTTAATTAAATATCATATGCTTTCTTTCTAAAATCACAACTAGATATTTTATTTAATTGTGAAATCTTTTGTTTTCTCCTCATATCATAATTAAATATTTTATTTAATTATGAGATCTTTTGCTTTTTTCAAAAATCCCGATTAAAACTTTCTTCTTATAACAAACTTTCTTCTCCTTTGAAAAGCTTAATTAAATATTTCATTTAATTAAGAAAAAGTTGAATATCCTCCACAAATAAATAATTGAATTTTTAATTCATTATTTATCAGCTTTAAATCTTTCTTTTATTCTTTTAAAGAAAGATGATTTCTTATCTTCTTATCTTTTTTTCTTTTATAAAAATAGAAAAATCTTGTTTTCAAGTTTTCTTCTATTTTCTCTTTAGTTTCATCCATCTTCAGCCATTCGATCTATCAGGAATTATCACAACCATCAATCAAGATAGCCAATCAGAATCATTCGAAAAACTCTATAAATACCTGTGTGAATCCAAGCATTGGTAATAGGCAATTAATTAGAGTTCATGCATTTAATTCATCTAGTACTATAGCATCATGTTTACTTTCAAGCATATTAGTTCGATTCAATATCATAGCTTAATCTTGCATCATGCATCAAATTTAAATCTCATTCTTTAGGAAGACATTTTGTTGAGCCTAGCCTACAATCTAAGAGCAAAAGCTGGAATCCACAAAAACACTGAAGATAGAGGACAATAGGACGACATTTGAAGTAGAATACTGAGTTTGCATTTCTTTACTTTTTATATTCTGTTTTGATATAATGTCTTATTGGTGTGTTTGAATAGTAGTTATTTCAAATTCATTACGCATATTATTATTTTTTGATCATACATTTTCTGGCGCCCACCGTGGGGCCTATGCCCCCATTTTAGACTTCTTTCTTGCAGGTTTTCTTGCAGGTTTTCTGGCATCCGACAGCGCATTTGGGAGATTTGAATTTTTTTATTTTTACAGGTACTTTGGCGCATCTAAAGACTGTTTCGGCGCATCTAGGAATTTCTGCAGTGCATTTGGGAAACAGAGTGGCGCATATGGGAATTTCTGAAGAGCACATAGGAGTTTAATTACCGCATATATGACATCATTTAGTGCATACAAATATGTTTCAGAAAAATTAAAAAAATTAAAAATCATTGTATCTACATCATCCATTCACATCATATCATTAAATCATCCAGCATCATAAGATTAGTCCACAAAAATAATAAAAACATATCAAAATCCATCTCATATCATACATGCGTAAAAGTAACATCCATATCACATCACAAATGCATAAACATATCATCATCAAAAGAAACATCACCGCTACATATCATCGCTCATCAACATAATACAAATGTCCAATGTCCAATGAAGCTAAAAGGTTTAAAACATAATACATAAGATATGATCAAAACTCAATATACATGCCCTGCATATGTGCAAAATATATCAACCTCAAACAACTAGCTCGTAGATTCCCCTGAAGGAGCTGGTCCAGAAGGAGGCGACATGCCACTAGTCCCTGCATCAGGATCCCATCGAGGCCCTGTAACATCTCTGCCATGTGTCGATGTCCATGATCGGGTCCTCGTCCTACTATGTGATCGAGGATAAGGCTCTCGCCGCTCAGAAGGGCATAGCTCCTCATATCAAACTCTTTAGTACTCGGCCTCTCTAGCTGCCTCAAATCCCTCTGTAATGGCCTCTCGTAATGAGGTACTCTCTACAGTACCCATGAGTCTCTGTGCCACACCCTCGACCTCCAGTGCCCGCCGTCTAAGGGCATCCCTCTCTGCTACCAACTGTGCCACCTGGGAATCAGGGGCAGGCATCTAAGCCTGTACCTATGCCTGAGCCTGAACTTGTGTCTAAGCCTGAGCCTGTATTTGCATCCGGTCCTGTGCAAGTTGTGCCTGTAACTGCACTATCACACTCTGAGCCTGAGCTAGCTGGCTCTGTAGCTGTGCCTGCTATCCCTAAAATGTATGAACCTAACCCTACAATGCATCTATCTATGCCTACTGAGAAGAGGATGATACCCTAATCACTGTCCGAGGTCTGCCACCAGACCTGGCTTGTCAAAGAATCTGTGCTCTGCCAAGACTATCCAACCTCTGCCGCCTCTCCTCTCCACCATCATCTCCTCTATCATCCCCGTCATCTGAGCTATCCTCCCCCTCATCTCCGCTCTCCTCACCCTTCTCTCCTTCCTCCTCCTCTCCCTCCTCCTCATCTCTGTCCTCCTCCTCTCCTCTGCCCATCGACTGCTCACCGCAGGCCACATCCGCCTGTCTCCCTGCCCCTGGCTGTGCCGCTATCCTGATCACCTGTGGCTCATCTGGCACTGTAAAGCGTGGAAATGGATGTGTATGAAAATATTGTGCATAATCATCTATCATCCCTGCATCCTGCACCTCTGGCCTGTCGGTCCATACCTCGAGCTGTAAGGTAGAATACTCTGTGTATGCTGCCTGGTATCCAATGCATGGCCCCCATCCTAGATCACCCTTGCGCTACCCATAATGAGCAACGCCCTAGGGCATCCCTTGTGTAAATCCAAACTGTCTCAAGACCCATAATGCTAGAAATATCTCAATAATAAAGGGGGTCTGCCCTATCAAATATCGTGGTCTGCAGACAAATGGCATCTCTAAGTGATCGGTCGCCCATGCCTCACAATCTGTGTAGGGTCTCCATATCACTGCATCTATATCATCCAATACTCATCGCCAGTACTCTACCTTTCCCAATTTTTGCTAGACAACTGCACCAGAATATGCATACACATAGGGCCTCCATGCTGGCCTATCTCTCGTGCAAAGTGGTCTCGTGACTGCAATGTGCTCCCACGCCCAGATCTGTAACAGCGTCACTCCACTCGCCAAGCTAGTGGATCCTCTGTACACAACTTGATAGAGATCGTGATATAGGTCAGCTAATACACAACTCCCCCAGGAAAACCTCCGTAGCTGTGTCACCATCCACTCCAGCATCCTACCCCAACCAACTGCGAATCCCTTCGACCGATGGTCCAGTCCAAGGAAGCCTCCAATAAATGCAGCCAACACAACAACTAAGGCTAGATACCTGCTGAAATCATCCCAGTCTATCCAGTAACCACATATGCTCGGATCGCCACATATCCGCTGTAGCGCCGCGGTACCACCAATCTCTTTGTGGTCATAAACCACAAGGGCACCAACAACTAGAATCCCAAGAATCCTGTACACATCCTCGGGCATCACACTCATCTCACCAGTCGAAAAGTGAAAGGTGTTATGCTCCGAGTGCCATCTCTCTACCAAAGCGGTCAACAGTCCCCTATTGGCCCAAATGCCTCGCGCCATCGCCAACAAAGGTCCCAATCCACAATCCGCTATCAACTGTAACTCGGCAGGGGTAAGCTCTCCTATCCGCTCCCAACATAGTGGGAACTGCTCTCTAATCTAGAGGCTTTTTAAAAGCCTCCTATTTTGTTTGACCATCACAAATGACACATTAATCAGACTCATATCATGTGATCTATCTATCTAGCAAATTCAATCAATGACCCATATCAAGTCCTACATCAATCTACCTACATATCAAATCAATCTACTCTATCATCATCTACTATTTGTTTTTCTTTTCAGGAAAGCAAATTTATCAACACACAAATCATTTCCTATTTGTAATTCAATCATGAATGCAAATTTGTATCCTCATTTTACTATTTGGTTTCTATCGCAGAAAGCAAATTTATCAAACATCTACTCTTTGTTTTTCAATCGTGCGAAGCAAAGTTATCCGTTATAAATCAACCAATCAATCAGATTACTCTTTGTTGATTCGTCACAAAGTTATCAGCTATCTACTCTTTATTTTCTATCTTGGAAGCAAAGTTATCAGTTCTCTATCGGATTTTCTATCATATCAGCATGATGGTACTACAATTTATCTATCTATTGACTAAGGAAGCAATTTAAATCATCATTTTTCATCACACAAGCGTTCTGTGGAAAATTTCCTAGATGTGCTATTATGTTGCCCATATGCGCTAAAACACAAATGCGCTAAAGTTTTCCTCATATGCGCTAAAACTCGATATGCACTATTCTATCCTATGGATGCGCCACTTTAACTCTCATATGTGCAACTTTATCAATTTCAATCCCTAACCCTATATGCACAACTTTGTGCCCTAGATGCGCTACAGGATCAAACTAGCCGCTTTTACCCTAAATGCGCTACTCTATCTATTGTATGCGCTAAAGGATCCATTTTTAACCCGCTCCTATATGCGCTACATAATTTCCTATATGCGCTAGGGAATTTTTCGAATGCGCTAAAACTTTTCCTAGATGCGCTAAAACATGCGAACAAACTAACAACTGATCCAAAACATTTGAAAAATCGATTCAAAATGCGAAATTTGCAATAAAAAATGGTTGAAATCACTCACCGGTAGTCCATACGCAGTTGGTCTCTGGTATCGGAGCGCTCGCTCAAATCTATGCCAGTGCAATGGGATCTCCATCTTGCCAAGTCACTATCAGAGCTCACTTTTTACTTTAGCAGCAGGGTGAAAATGACACTTCATTTTACCCCTTTTACCTTATAAGGGTCTTTTAGGGTGGGAGTTAATGACATTTTTTATTCTTTTCATATTATTTTTCACCAGGCCATCACAAACATCATCTATTGGGAGCTAAATCACTGTTTACCTATCACTATCAACCTCATCTTCCGTGATTTACCTCCCGAAGGGGCATCATCGACATCAAAGATCAAAAACATATTAGGGGCAAAAAAAATTTTTTTTTTTTTGAAGCAATGCATTTCACACATCACTTCAAAGAGGGGCAAAATGTATACGCATAAAAATGGTCATGACTATAATCCTGGCAATTAATTAAATATTTATTATTTAATTAATTTATCTAAAAGTCCTCTACATATGATTAAATTTAATTAATTTAACTATATTCTTCATTCATCTTATTCTTCCTTCATAATTAAATAAATCTAATTTATTTAATTATTTTCATATGTCCACTTAATTAATTAAATAAATACATTTTATTTATTTAAATTAATTATCATTGTTTGAATTTAAATTAAATCTTTTGATTTAATTAAGTTTAAATATTGCCCTTTTCTTCTATTTTAATCTCTTCTTCTAATTAATTAAATATTTCATTTAATTAATTTCATAAAAGAGATTTAATTAAATAAACCTTATTTAATTAAATATCATATGCTTTCTTTCTAAAATCACAACTAGATATTTTATTTAATTGTGAAATCTTCTGTTTTCTCCTCATATCATAATTAAATATTTTATTTAATTATGAGATCTTTTGTTTTTTTCAAAAATCCTGATTAAAGCTTTCTTCTTATCACAAACTTTCTTCTGCTTTGAAAAGCTTAATTAAATATTTCATTTAATTAAGAAAAAGTTGAATATCCTCCACAAATAAATAATTGAATTTTTAATTCATTATTTATCAACTTTAAATCTTTCTTTTATTCTTTTAAAGAAAGATGATTTCTTATCTTCTTATCTTTCTTTCTTTCATAAAAATAGAAAAATCTTGTTTTCAAGTTTTCTTCTATTTTCTCTTCAGTTTCATCCATCTTTAGCCATTCGATCTGTTAGGAATTATCACAACCGTCAATCAAGACAACCAATAAGAATCATTCAAAAAACTCTATAAATACCTGTGTGAATCCAAGCATTGGTAATAGGCAATTAATTAGAGTTCATGCATTTAATTCATCTAGTATTATAGCATCATGTTTACTTTCAAGCATATTAGTTTGATTCAATATCATAGCTTAATCTTGCATCATGCATCAAATTTAAATCTCGTTCTTTAGGAAGACATTTTGTTGAGCCTAGCCTACAATCTGAGAGCAAAAGCTGGAATCGACAAAAACACTGAAGATAGAGGACAATAGGATGACATTTGAAGCAGAATACTGAGTTTTCATTTCTTTACTTTTTATATTATGTTTTGATATGTCTTATTGGTGTGTTTGAATAGTAGTTATTTCAAATTCATTATGCATATTATTATTTTTCGATCACACATTCACCACACTGGAAACACGTTCCTTTGAAACCACCTCTTCCAGATCCTTGTCCATATCTCCCCCATCCTCTACCTCTTTGATCACCACTATTTTGATCACGAGGGCGGTAGAAGTTGTCATTCCTTTGGCTTTAGCTGGTACCCACATCTTCACTTTTCTTTTCATCATCATTTCGGCTTCCTGAAGGTCTTCCACTGCCCCTTCCACTTTGACCCCCTTGTCCTTTTTGCTTGCCATCAAATATTTTGTTAAGCTTCTCTTCCACCTTCAGAGCAAACTGATACACATCCTCAATGGTGGTCATTCTGACTAGGCTTAACTCCTCTTGAATGCTCAGTCGTAACCCATTAAGATATTGGGCTACCTTCTCCTTATTGGCCTCTGTGTGGCCCATTCTGATGATTATCTTATGAAAATCTTCAGTAAATTCTTTCATAGATCTACTTCCTTGCTTCAACCCTTGCAATTTCTTCAATAGATCTAACTTGTAGTCCACTGGTATGAACTGCTTCTTCAGTTTCTCTACCATGCGATCCCATTTGGTGATATTTCCTTTTCCTCTTCGATTTCTTTCCAACTGGACCTCTTTCCACCAAATACTGGCATGGTCCTTTAGCTTCATTTTCACTAACTTAACCCGATCTAGGTCCTCTATTTCCTCATACTCAAAATATTCTTCTAGCTCGTTGATCTAGTCGATCAACTCTTCCGGGTTCAAACTTCTGGAATAACTAGGGACTTTTGCTCTAGGTCTTTTCCTGATCTTCGAAATGGCCCTTATTAGCCGCATTTGGTCTTGATCAATTGATTCTTCTTCCTCTTCTACATTTGAACCTTCTTCCTCTCCTTTATCCTCACTTTCCTCCCTCAGGTTTAACCCTCTTCTCAACTACTCTTGTAATACATCAATCTATCTTTGGAGGGCTGCTAGTGCATCTCTTCCACCAGCATTTCTGCTGCTTCGACCACCTCTGGCACAACCATGCCTACCAAGCATCACTCTTGGAGGCATCTTTCTTGACCTCGACCCACAACCACGGTCCTGATGTGAATTTCCTCACGATCAACGATCTGTCCACATGCTCAAAAAAACCCGCTCTAATACCACTTGATGAGGGTGCAGCCTGAGACTTAGAAAATAACCCATAAACAAGAGAATAATTTTATTATTCAGAAAATTGAGCTTCTTACATGCAGAGGATCTCAAATCCCCAAGTTCTACAACACATACAAGTTACAAAAAGCTACATAATCACCCTTTCGCAATATGCAAGTTTGTCCCCAAAAAGTTACCCAAAGATTAGAAACCCGCCCATAAATAGAGCTCCTCTTTAGTTTGGAGGCAAAAAAACATTAAAATTTGAGTTTAGGTGGTTTGGCACCGAAAAAATTACAACTTGAAGTTCAAATTTCAAAAGAACATTTGCAATTGTATCTTCTAGAAAGTGCGCCAACTTCCCGGGGCCATAACTTTTGATCCAGGACTCCGATTCGTGAACTGTTTGAATTGTTGGAAAGATCTCGAAGTCAATAATGCACTTGAAATTGCTACGTCAATTTTGGAAAGTTTTGGGGCCATTCTGGGAACTCTAAGTGCCTCAAATCTAACTCAAAAAATTTTCAGGTGCAAATCTAGGAAACTAAAGCTGTAATATATTTCAACCCAGGAATAGAAAATAAAAATCATAAATTGAAAATTTCATTATGACGAAAAGGGTATCCAAAAATGTAAAAACATCTAAAAACTAAGAAACTTGAAATTTAACTATTTTTGGGTGATGCAAGATTGCCCTTACACCACTGGATGCTCTTGCATCACTATCAATGGATCCTAATGAGCCTCACCCAAAAAGGGCACAAGTGTTCATCACTCCTTTTGTGGAGCTACCTCTTATCACCTCTCTTCCTGATCTTCCTCCTTTTCCATAGCCCGTTGATATTCCTTTTACAAAGATGGTGTCCTTCATGGCCTTGTTTCCTTCTCCTTCTTCTATTTCTTCCATGAGGATTCCACATCCTTTGTTGAAGCGTAAGTTGGAGAGAAACCTCACTTCAAGTGATGGTTGGAAACAATCTTCTTTATTTTTTTAGTCTTGTTCCACCTTAGCTTGTGTTTTCCTTATGAAAAAGACATCACTTGATTCCTTAGAGTTTGTTACTTCCCCTCTTTCAAAGGTCATAAATGAATCTTTGAATTCATCCTCCTCTTGTTTAGTCACAACAATTCACTCTGAAAAAGTGCATTTTGACTTGGTGGAGGATATTCCTACTCTTTCTTCCATTTTTTCTAATTCTATGACACTCACTTTGTAGGACCTTATTGATGAGGAAATTGAGGTGGCATCCTCCTTGGCCCTCACTTTAGGTGAGCTGGTGAGCATCTCCCTAGTTATCCATCTCCTACAGGCTCATCTTCCCTCCCCTTATGATGATCTAGATTGGGAGTAGGATGACCTACTAGAGGTATTGGACTAGAGTGACACTCTTTTCTTCATCTTTATCTTAGCTTTGTATGTTTTTTTTTCCCCCATTCTTAAATATTTACGTTTTTTCTCTCACCTATAGGACCCTTGCTATTTATGGAGGTGAAATGTGTCCCTATTTTACCTTTTATTTTCCCTTAAACTTTGTCATTTTGTAGTATTTTCTAATTTATCATGTCACCATTTGTTAATGAGCTAAAGATGTTTTATAAAATACAACGAAAGATGAAAATTGATGAATATATCGAAAACCTTTGATTGTTTATTAATTATCTCTATAATTTTTGTAGCATGGGATGCTTAATGGATGGCCTATGGATAAGGGCATTAGTGGAGTGGAGTTGAGACCACTCAAAAGTCATTTGTCATTTTGGATAAACTAGTGTTGCATTGTATTTGTCTATTTTAAGTTGTTATGCCATTTTGGAATGATGGAAAAGACTCCAAGTTATTTTTTATTATCTTTTAAGGTTGTTGGTCATAGGCCATAACAACCCAAATAGTTGTATACCTTTTTTATTTATTCTTTTGTAAACTTAGTGGCATATGATTTCTATATATATGTATGCTAAGACTCAAACTAATAATTGGTAATATACATTTGTAAGTTGTTTTGATTAAAATAATATTATAGTTTTAAATCTCATTTTTCATAAACATTGAGTAGAGTGAAAGAAGTGTTCATTTCATCACTAAAAAATAGAAAAGAAAGGGCCCATTTCCTTGATTTCCTAGTGACTAGCTATAGAATTAGTGTGTTGTGTGGTAATGAGACTTTATAGTTTTAAATATATTTTTGGTCTATACTTATTATGCTAAGCTTAAAACATTCAAATGTGTTATTAATTATTATCGGATGTATGGGTGATTCATCCATTCATTTGGATATCATGTTATAGGTACATTTGATTTAGCAGACTACTTTGCAATTAGATTTAATCAATGTATTTATTGTTTTGTGTGAACTTGTTTTGAAAAATTTAATTGGAGTGCTTATCAATATTTGTAGATTTTATTTAACACTTTAAATTCCATCATTCATCTACTTTTGATATTCTAGTTTTAGTAGAAATTATTATTACTATTTAGTTTTAATCTACTTTTGCGATAGGCTGTTTGGCCTAGGTTCCTATCACATAGGCGACAAGAAGACTAAAAGATAGGTTTATGAATAAATGCAATTTGTGTGTAGTTGCATCCATCCACACTTGGCTTTCTAGGTTTATCCCTTTAGCAAAAAATCCCAATATATTTCATAATTTCATGATCCCTGGATTGACATTGAGGAGTACACTAAGGAAAATTAAAAAATCTTACGAATTAGTTCAAACACATCTACCCAAATTAAGATAGAATTAAATGGATAGTTTTTCCCATCATATCAATCATAGTTTAATCCAATCATTTTGGTGCCATCATTTGGGAAAGATAGTAAAGGCCTAAAATCGTAGCTAGTTGAGTTAGGACTAGTATGTCAAGAGGAAATCCTATACAATTTTCCACCTTGTTAAGGTTAATACTCCTAGGTTGTGCTGCTATAAGTCATTTAGGTGCTTGAATCGTAGTAGGGATAGTAGAGGAAGATTTATTGGAAAATAAAAGGGAATTAGTTCACAACTCGAGAAACTTAAAAATAAATCAAAAACATTCATTGATGGAACACATCCTAAAGAATTGTAAAATAGGTCAAAGCCATTTGTTGAAGGAAGAAGTTCAACACAAGAAAAAATGAAAAGTAAATTACAATCATTAAAGTTTCCTGAACCTGATATTGAGAAGTGTGTTATTGAATTTTCTATTGTTGAGACACCTGCAGGTACCTGTCCAGGGTCTTCTGAAGTATTGCAAAGAAAGGTTGAAATTTTCTTTTAGGAATCTTATGAGCCAAAAGCTAGTCCATTCTCAAAAACCAAAGAGCCATTTAAAACCTACTTTACCCCTTGGGCACTAAAAATCATGGTTGATCCCAACAACAACAATAACTACAACAATATTAATAACAATAAAAACAACAATGATGTGAGAGCATTAGCCCACAAAAACCTGATCACCTTTGAATTCCCAATTACACACTTTAAAGAGGATGCTCCTATGAAAAATATTCCTCACTCTGCTTTACCAATTTTTTGTGGTCTTTCTATTGAGGATCCTAACATGTTTTTATTTGAGTTTGATGTGTTGTGCCATAGATATGATTATTAGAGCGATGCACAAAATCTCAAATTGTTCCTAGTCACATTAATGGATGCAACCTTGCATTGGTTCATGAACCTCAAGAATATTAGAAGATGGGAAGTTTGCATGAAGGAATTATTTTTGACCAAGTACCAAGAGTACTATAAAACAAAAGAGGTGTTAGATGAAATCTTCCATATGACATAGAAAGAAGATGAGTCTGTGGAAGATTACCTCAAACACTTCATGTTCAGTTTTCAACAATCATGCAAACAAGGGCTAACTCCTGATACTGTGGAAGCATTAAATTTAATAGGTAAAGGGAACATTTCTAAAATGGAACTTGATGATATTTGTGATATTTACAAGAATTATTCAAGGTATTAGTGTTCAGGAAGGAACTATCCAAGTAATCCTTATGATTTGGGTAATGCAATAGGTATAACAAAGTGTGAAATAGGAAATTTACTTAAGGATATTATGAATGATTTGTTAAATCATATGGGTAAATAGACCGACACTCTATATACCCATAGGAAGCAAGAGGAAGCCGAAAAGGCCTTGAATGTAGAGGAAACCTAACTTAGAGCTAGGAAAAGAACCTCCCTTTCCCAACCAATTCTAGTCTAAACCAATGCAAAGGGAAGTCTCTCAACCTAAATTTGATTTTGTTAATGAGTTATACAATGTTAAAATCAAGATTACTTTGTTTTAGGCTATCAAGGACATTCCCATCTATACAAAAATAGTTCAAGATCTATGTACTCAGAAGACAAAGAAGAAGCAAGACCTAAAGACTCCAAGTTATTGGACATTTGGAAGACCTTATGCTCAGGAGCATAACCATTCCCAAGTACTCAAATCTGGGGATTCCTGTCATCAAGGTATCTATTGGTAAAGTAAGAATTCCTCACACCCTTGTTGATTTGGGTGCTACCATTAATGTTATGACAAATGAAACAAAGGAAATATTGTCACTAAAGGGACTTAGGCCTACTCCCTCAGTTATCCAAATGGAAGAGTGATCTTTGGTCAAACCAGAGAGTATGATTGAAGATGTAATCCTTTCTATTAATTTATGGGAATTCCCAAATAACTTTATGATTTTGTAGCCAAAGATTAAGCTGAGGTGATACGCCTTGATTTTATGACAACCTTGGTTAGCAGCTACAACTGCATTCATCAATTTTTGGTCAGGAAACATGGTCATTTCTAATGGAAATCACAAGAAATAGTTGACTTTATACCCACTAGCACAACCCTTGTTGGAAACAGAGGATCCAATATGGGTTGATAGTGACTTGGATTAGTCATTGTCCATCTTGACAATTGATCAAGCCTTAGATATGGAAGAACCTACCAAGGATAATATTCTTGTTAATTTTCTTCAAAATAGATATTCATCTAATGAATATTTTAAAAGCATGGTTCTTCATTCAGGTATAAGTACTCCTTGTCCTTTCAGAAACTTTCCATTGGTAGGTAGCTCATGATCTGTTCAATACTTTTCCATGTTGCATCAGTTGCTACCTCATAATTGTTTGTACAGTTCATTTTTATCTTCTAGAAATTATAGTGATATGGTATCCACCTCCCAATTACTAGCCATTGACTCACATGCAAAATTAGAAGCTATGGAAGTTTTCCCTAATCGTACACTTAATGTTAATCCACATTTAACCACTAGGAAAATACAAGACCTTATTGTCATGCTTAGAATGAATAAAGATGTATTTTCTTGGGAATACCAAGATATGTGTGGCATTCATCCTAAAACCTGCACCCACCATATTTACATTGAAGAAGGTAGTTGTCCAGTTAGGAAACCACAACGATGACTCAACCCTCTCTTGTGTGAAATAGTTAAGGAGTTACAAAAAATGTTAAATGTTGGGTTTATATATCCTATTTTAGATAGTTAGTGGGTCTCTCCTCTAGTTTTGGTTCCAAATAAAAATGGTAAGTGGATAATTTGTGTTGATTATAGAGCACTTAATAAAGTTACTAAAAAGGATCACTTCCCATTTCCATTTATTGATCAAGTGTTGGACACTCTTGCAGGTAAGATGTTCTTCTCTTTTCTAGATGGTTTTAGTGGCTACAACTAGATTTGCATAGCAACTGAGACCAGGACAACACTACTTTCACTTGTCCATAGGGAATTTTTGTCTATAACATTTTTTTGTTTGGTTTATGTAATGCCCCTACCACTTTTCAAAGGGTAGTTTTGAGAATTTTTTCATATTTTGTAAATGATTGAGTTGAGGTTTATATGGACGATTTTATTGTCCATGGTAGTACTTATGAAGAAGCTAAATTTTATTTAGAAAAGTTACTTAGGCATATTATAGATACTAATTTATCATTAAGTTGTGAAAAGTGTCATATGCTTATGACAAAGGGGATAGTACTTGGTCATTATATTTCTCCTAAGGGTATTCAAGTCATTCCCAAAAATGGTATAGATTATTCAGGACTTGCCTACATCCACTAGCCAAAAGGATGTGTGTAGTTTTCTAAGCCATGTAGGGTACTATAGGAGGTTTATCCAAAATTTTAGTAAGATTACCTCCCCCTTATTTTATTTGCTAGAAAAAGATGTCATTTTCTCCTAGACACTAGAATGTCAAGAGTCTTTTGAAACTATTAAGAACAAGTTTGTCACCACACCAATACTCAAAGGTTTGAAATGGGAAGTACCTTTTCATATTTACATCAACAAGAATTTCACAGGGTCTGAGGTAAATTATACAGTAGCTGAAAAGAAGTTTTAGCTATTGTTTATGAAATTAATAAGTTTCATCATTATATTACTAGATATAAAGTGTTTGTTCATACTGATCATTCTACAATTCGATTTCTAATGAGTAAACCTATTGTAATTAGTAGAGTTATTATATGGTTACTTTTTCTTCAAGAATTTTACATTACTATACTTGATAAGCCTGGTCGTGAGAATGTGGTTGCATACTTTTTGTCTAGGTTACAATAGAAATATGATGAACTAGTTCTACTTGATGATGCCTTTCCAAATGAACATCTCTTTTCTATATCAGCAAAGAGCTCGTGGTATGCTAACATGGAAAACTACCTAATTACTTGCAAATTCCCACCTCTCTTGTCTTTGAGGGAATGTCAAAAGCTTATCAAACTCAGTGGTGATTATATGTGGATCAATGGATTTCTCTTTTGTCATGGCCTTGACAATATCATGCACTAATGTGTTCCTAAAGATGATGTCTTCAACATACTTTGTACATTCCATACAAAAACCTATGGCAGACATTTTTCCACTCAGAGGACTACTTAGAAGATATTAACTACATGCTACTATTGGCCTACACTTCACAGGGATTGTAAATTTTATGTTCAACATTATGACAAATGTTAGCATATGGGCCACCCCACACACTTAGATGAAATGCCTTTGCATCCTTAGTTTTCCATTGAGCCTTTTGAAAAATGAGGGCTTGACTTTGTTGGACCTATCAACCCACCATCTCAAAACAAGGAATACATCCCTGTGTGTATAGATTATGTAACCAAGTGGGTTGAAGTTGTTGCTTTGAAGCATGCCAGGGACACCGAGGTAGTTGAATTTCTCTATTCCAATATTTTTACCTAGTTCAGTGTCCCATGTGAGATAGTTATAGATCAAGGCCCACAATTTACATCTAACCTCATTTCTTCCTTGGTCTGTGAATATGAGATTCAACATTGCAAGTCTTCACCTTATCACCCTTAGGCCAACAACCAAGTTGAAATCACCAACCAAGAACTCGAGAACATTATTACCAAGATAGTTTCTCTCCATAAGAAATAATGGGCTACAAAACTTCTTGAAGCCATGTGGGCCTACCACACTACATGGAAAACAACCACTGGTTTGACTCCTTACAAGCTTTTCTATGGTAAGAGGGTTATTCTTCCTATTGAGTTTGAGGTAAAAACTCTTCTCACTGCACTCTAGCTAAGTATGAACTTGTATGATGCACAAAAGGAGCAAATTGCATAAATTCGCTCATTGAATAAACTTCACCAACAAATGATCTTCCATATAGATATTGTCTAGAAATAATGTGCTCTTTGGCATGATTGTTTCATTAGATAATCATCACTTCAACTAGGTGATTGGGAACTCTTGTATGATTCTCATTTTCAAGATTTTAAGGGGAAGTTCCACACCTAGTGGCTTGAGCCTTGTGAAATTGAGATGGTCTAGGACAATGGGGAAATCAAGCTTCACATGGTGGACTTCGATCACATGGCTTTAGTCGTCAACGGTCATCGGTTGAAGTTCTACAAAAGGCCTCTCTCAAGAGAATAATTTATCTTTATTAAGGAACTCCATCTACTTGATAGGGTTCCTATGGACTCCCCTACTACCTTTTAGGTACTTTTCAAAATGTTATAAAATATTATATAAAAAAATGCAATAAAAGATACAACAATGAAAACCTTCGGGCATTGTTGGCAAGTTAACATTTGAAAACTAGTTTCCAATGGGTGTTAACTGCTAAATAAATATTAGGGGTGAAAATTGAGTTCCCATCACCTCTAGGTAGTGATAAGGTGAAAACCAAGTTACTAGTAGTCTATCATCGATATTAAAATATTTCAAAAAAAAGAGAGAAAAATGAAAAATATATAGCCATGATAATTCTACAAGTACACAACTCTAACTTTTAGTCACTTATGTGCCAAGATCTACTTTCCTATTTGAGCTACAATCATTCATTGATGGTGTAATATGAATAGACCTTTATCTCAATCATTTGGGGTTGCTCCTACCTTTTCCACACCCACTTCCATTTTTGCATTGTGCCCACCTTGTGTTGTTCTACATTCACCTAAGAGACCTTAGTTCCTATCTTTTCTAGATAGGTGCCTTTGTCACTTGGCTCTATTTGCTTCTACCCGGTGGTGTTTTCTTCCTCAATGGTTTTCCAACCCCACCTAACAATTGGAACTATAATCATTTTTCATGGTCCATTCCCATGCTCTCGCTGCCTACATGTCAAGGTATCATGTGTTTTTGGTCATTAACTCATTATTCTCATTTCTACTTGTGGCTGTCTGCTAGCTATACTTCACCTGGGTTATGATGGTTGTGATTTATTACCTAATGTATTATCTACTGTGTTTTCTTATCGACCCCATGTGGCATTTCCAATTTCAGCACTGACACTACTAGGCTGGTAGTTCCATGTCAACACCAACACCATCTCCACTCTCCATTTTCCATGCTTTCTTTTGCATCAATGTTCCATACCACTAGTGATCATTGGTATTGGTATACATTTTTTTCTCGTTCTCTTGTTATTTTATTTAAAATTCTTCTTTTCATTTAATGAGTGGTGACATAACCTTTGGATGGGTCACATGCTAAGCTGGGGGGTTGTCATGTCATACACCATGTCATATCCTCAACCATCACATAGTATCTTCACTGTATCCTTCTTAGTATGCCAAAATCCATTATTCCCTGATCTTGCTTAGTTAATTCCATTATTACTATTATTTACTAGCATAACCATAATTTTCTATGATGACATCGGTGTAAACCAATCTTTTCAAACATTTCAACCAACTTTCCAAATTTAATTACCTGTTAACCTCTCACCATTTAAGTTACAGTCAATAATTATCAACATCTATCTTTAGTGGTGGTTTCTATGTCTATTAATAACCTTCATTTATACAATTCTTTTGGTTGTGGAGACCTCCTAATAGTGTCATGGAAGGAGAACATCATCCTTGTTTTGAACCTCCAACTATGAAAGAATTGAGGGTGCCAAAGGCTATCAAGGCTTATAAAATTTTCAAACAAGTATGATGTGATGTATAATTTAAACAACTAATAGGTTATGATGAGAATATTACACATGAGTTTGCAATGACCCGCCACAAAAAGGAGGAAAAAGTTCATGGTTTAACAATTCCTTTCTTAGTGGAAGCCACAACCAATGTTTCTGTGTTTCTATTATTAGGGGAGAAATATTTTTTGGGATAATTCCAAGTGTGAGATGGACCTCAAACCTCTGCATAATAATTTTCTAGAGAGAGGGGAGTATGCTGAAATTCTCACTAGATAAGGCACAGTTAATCTCACTTCTGCGGCCCTGGGACAATGTAGTGAAATTCATCATTCAATACCTAACCTATGAAGGTAGGTATGTATATTTTTATGCTAAGTAGTTTTGACTTATGAATCATTTGAGATGGGAAATGCTTGTAAACATTCCATATTTTATTTATTCATTTATAAACCAAATGTGAAAAGTAGTTCAAAAAGGGAATGCAAACTCATTAGCTCACGATGGCCTCATTAAATTGTTAATTGTGAGAGAATTGAAAATATTCTCTCCTCCACATGATTGGGATTCACTTCTTGGGGATGATAACCCAAATAAATCCATAGAGGAAGATTCTCCTATCAACCCACCTAGTTCTTCTAAAAAAGAGTTTGTAGGCATAGAGTCAAAAAAGGGTAGTAATAATGAAAGTTCTTCAAATGAACATAGCGAAGACTGAGGGACAAAAGAGCTTTTTGGTGATTCTCTTAAACCTCTAAAGAAGAGCATTTCGAAAAAGGGTATCAAGAAAAACCTAGCCTCAAGTAGAAAATTGACAAAGAGCTCCCATGTTACCCTACTAGCAGCAAGTCTATCAAAACTGGCACACCAAACTAGGAAAGTAGGGGTAAGCGGAAAAGGCATAGAAAAACATCCTCAATCTCCCCTAGATCTTTAAAGAAAAAAGATTCAACTACTCATAGTGATAAAGAGAAAACATGCACCAAAGAGAAATTCCCAACTAAGGAAACATCCCTGATTAAAGAGAAACCACCTATTGTCACAACAAAAAAAATTGGGAAATCTGAAAGTGTGGCTAATAATGTTTTAGGTTTTGAACAACTAGAGGAAGTGGATGATTGTATAGTACTAGGTGTCTTGTATCACTAAACTAGAAGGTTAGTAAATTCTTCTAGGGAGCTATGAATGAGAAATTGAAGGAAGAAAAAAGAAGCACATGTGACTACTAATGAAAATGAAACTAGGTGTGAACAAGAGACCCAACCTTCTCTATCTTATCCTTCAGTTTTAGAGGGAGTATTGACAACTACAAAGGAAAAAAAATAATGGATCCCTTAGATGAAAATGCATAGGGCATGGAAGAATGGTTTGTGTCACACGGGGGGATATTCATAGTGACACTAATATTCAAGATTTTCACATTGAAATGGTACTTATAAACACTAAAAAACTTGCAGAAAAAAGGACCACTAAATTGTCTCCCAAATGGAAAAGGAGTTGAATATGTCAACTGACAATGAGAAAGAACATATGTAGATACCCCCAACTGAAAATCAAGAAGCAGAGGAATATTTTGGGGAGGGGAATCCTTTATTAAAAAATGAGGAAATTCTAGGTCACAGAGAGCCAAGAGTGGAGGGCTACCCTAACTTACCTCAAGCTAATAGATGTTTAGGATAAGAATCAAGAATGAAGAGAACTCTCAAGTTCTTCTATCACTCTACATATTTGAGAGTTCAAATAGGAATAGACAACCTAGTTATGAGAATCCAAACTATACCTCAGACAACTCTCTTCCTGAGGACAGTAGCATGGGTCTGGGATGACAGTGTGACATGCTAGTGTATCTCATGCATGCTAGCATCCATATGGCCATAAAACATAAAGTACAATGTAGAAAGTAGAAAATATTACTAACTTTCTAGCTCATTAACTTTAACAAAATAAATAGAATGATAAAATAAGAGAAATAATTGTATAAATGAAAAACAACATAGATGAGAGTGAGGGTGATGAATATCAACTCACTAAAGCTCTAGTTCACCAATGAGCTCCATGCACACAAGAAAGAGAGGGAAAAATGTTGGGTTGTTTAGGGGTTTTCCTCAGTCAAACCCTTGCTTTGGTGTTTCCAGCTCCACAGACAGCTAGAAAAGCCATGAAGTGGAAAGTGTGATAAAGGAAATACAAAGGAAACTATCAAACACTACAAAAGATGCAATGATACTCTATCAAACCTTAAGAGGAAAAGAAGAGTGACACAATACCACCTCCACCCAAAGTCACTCAAGGCCAATGAAGGGAGAATACAAGGCAATGAGTTTGGAAAATTCAACATGCCTATAGTAGTGACGAAGGGAGGTCTTGAAAGAATCCAAACTCATAGCTTTTATGGTAGCACCACATGTACAAGGATGGAATCAGTGGAGTAACAATATTACTTGTTGTAATGCTCAATAGGGTTGTGAAATAATTCTTGGGAGAATGTGATAGATTGTTAGAAGATCTTGGAAAACTAAATGAATGAACAAGATAGCGATTTCAAGATCAAAATGCGAGAGAAGGAGCCATTTTCTAGTTGGTTGGTCGACACAGAGGCATTATGCTTCATGTCCAATGGAGAATGTAATGTACCTATAGACACTAGAGGTAAGAATCTATCAAGGATAGTAGCACATTGCATAAATGTCTATGTGTTGCACTCGTGTCCCCAACAAATATTTCCCCACTGACACACAAAACACATGCCAAGTGGATGCATTTTAGATGGGTTATGTGGAATTTTTCCTTCAGGTTTGATTTTCTAAGGTGAGGGTAGGAAAAATGGGAATTTACACAAGGGGTGAAAATTCACTCCTATACACAAGGAAATGAACTGTTTGATTAAAAAATAGTTCTTGTCTTTTATTCTACAATTTTTACATTTTTTCATCTATTAGTATCTAGTTATTAGCTATACAATGTGAAGTAATGCTTTGAGTTTGAAAGATGTACAATACAATGTAATCAAAAATTTGAATATCAATAATTAGCATCTATGATTTAATAATACATCTAGATATCTTAACATTAGGTTAGCTAAGCCTCCTCATTACTAACAAGGAAATGATATCTTTGGTCTGACTGACATTGAAAATTGGAAATATATGAATGAGGTGTTGTGAAATAATATTTTAAGTGAAATAAATCATTTCCTATTCCTATTGGGAAATGGATTCAAGATGTGGGTCATATATGTGTCTTACTTCTAGCTGCAACTCTAATTATTTGGCATAGTGAGAAACTCCCTGCTGTTACAACAAAAAAATTGGAAAATTTGGAAAATGTGGCTAGCAATGTTTTGGGATTTGAACCAAAGGAAGTGGATGATTGTATAGTCCTAGGTGTTGTGTATCATAAAACTAGAAGGTCATTAAATTCTTCTAGGGAGCTACAAAGGAGCAATATAAGGAAGACAAAAGAATCACCTGTGACTATGAATGAAAATGAAACTAGGTGTGAACAAGAGACCCAACCTCCTTAGTCCTGTCCTTCAATTTTAGAGGAAGTGTTGATAGCTATAGAGGAAGGAAAAATAATGGATCCCCTAGATGAAAATTCTTAGGGCATGGAAGAAAGGTTTGTGTCACACAGGGATGATATTAATATTGGCACTATTATTCAAGATTTTTACATTAAACTAGTACTTGAAAACACTGAAAACCTTGCAAAACAAAAGAACATTGAATTGTATTCTCAAATTGAAAAGCAAGAGTTGAATATATTAGTTGATGATGAGCAAGAACATATGGAGATACCCCCAACTAAAAATCAAGAAGTAGAGGAAGGGTTTGAGGATGGGAATCCTTTGTTAACAAATGAGGAAATTTGTGACCTATAAAACTTGGTAGTTAAGTTGATAGAGAAAAATCCTCTATCAACAAAGGAAGAGATATAGGGTTTGTAAGATTTGGTAGCCAAGTTAAAGGAGGAAAATCAAGTGTTGCAAGATTCATTAGCTAGGGTGATTGAAGAGAACAAGGATCTTCAAAGATAGGTTCAAGATGCATGCTCTCTTGATTCCTCATAGACAAAATAGATTTGGTAGCTCAAGGTAGCACTTGAACAAATAGAAGTCTCTAGTACATCCCTCATGACCATTCTAGAACATGAAAATTAGATGCAAGCATTATACCAGTCATGGGTTAAAGAAGTCACTGACAGAATGCAAAAACTAGCTCCTTTTTCTCTTGGTTTGTACTTCATACTCTTTTACATGAGGACATGTAAAACCCTAAGCTGGGGGGAAATGATTGGGGTGAAATGTGTCCCTATTTTACCTTTTATTTTATCTTAAAAAATTTCATTTTTTTAGTATTTTCTGATTTCTCCTATCACCATTTGTTAATGAGCTGAAGATGTTTTATAAATTACGAGGAAAGATGAAAACTGGTGAATATATCAAAAACCTTTGATTTTTTATTGATTATCTCTAGGATTTTGGTAGTAGGGGATGATTAATGGATGGCACATGGATAAGGTCATTGGTGGAGTGGAGTTGAGATTGTTCAAAAGTTATTTTCCATTTTGGATAAACTAGTGTTGAGTTGTATTTTTCTATTTTAAATTGTTATTCCATTTTATAATGATGGAAAAAGACTCCAAGTTATTTTTGATTATCTTTTAAGGTTGTTGTCCATAGGCCATAGCAACCCAAATAGTCATATAACTTTTTGATTTAGTCTTTTGTAAACTTAGTGACATATGTTTTCTATATATATGTATGCTAAGACTTGAATTAATAATCAATACTATATATTTGTAAGCTATTGTTTTGATTAAAAGAATATTGGAGTTTGAAATATCATTTTGCATAAACATCGAGTAGAGTAAAATAAGTGTTCATTTCATCACTAAAAATTAGATAAGGAAGGGCCCACTTACTTGATTGCCTAGTGACTATCTATAGAATCAGTGTGTTGTGTGGTAATGAGAGTTTATAGTTTTAAATATATTTTTGATCTGTACTTATTATTCTATGCTTAAAACATTCAAATGTGTTATTAATTATTATCAGATGTATGGTTAATTGATGCATTTGTTTGGATATCATGCTACAAGTACATTTGATTTAGCAAACTACTTTGCAATCAAATTTAATCAATGTATTTATTGTTCTTTGTGAGCTTGATTTGGAAGATTTAATTGGAGTGCTTATCAATACGTTTAGATTTTATTTATCACTTTACATTCTAGCATTCATCTACTTTTGGTAGTCTAGTTTTAGTAGAAATTATTATTTCTATTTTAATATTTAGTTTTAATCTTGTTTTCTTATGGACCGTTTGGCCCAGGTTCCCTATCACACAGGTGATGAGAACTATGAAAGACAAATTTCTGAACAAATTCAATTTGCATGTAGTTGCATCCATCCACACTTAGCTTTCTAGGTTCTTTGCTTAGGAAAAAAAACCCCAATATCTTTCATAAGTTTACAAACCACAGATTGACATCGAGGAGTAAACTGCGGAAACTTCAAAACTCTTACCGATTAGTTCAAACCCATCTACCCAAATTAAGATATAATTACAAGGATAGTTCTACCCATCATATCAACCACAATTTAATCCAATCAACTACCCTTGTAGGTGCTTGGATACATGAGACAAAATATTTCATACACTTCTATTTGTATTGAATCATTCTTCAATATGTTGTAATATTTGATTTTCATGTCGAGAACAATGCAAAGCATTAAGGAATTTAGGCCTCTTCCATGTTAACCCGATTCTTATTTTAATTTTGTCTTCATATGCTCTTCTCCCTATTCTAGTCTATTTGGGGGCGATGATAGTTTTTACATATTATACTATATTTATCTACCTATCTTTATGAATAGTTTTGACCCCAAATAATCAAATCCCTTTGTGATTTTTATTTCATCTTTACTTTTCTCTTTCTTGATGTTGTGGATTCTATGTGTTGTCCCTTCTATGTGACAACATTCCCCAAATACATCTTGCTATGTATCTTGTGCCATGACATCTCTTTGTCTTTCTCTTCTCCTTAGAATGATGTACTCCTCTACATAACACACATCATTCTAAGGGGGGGCTATCGTATGTGCTCAATTTTCAAAAAAATTCCAAAATATTTAAAAATATGTCTTGTGTCTTATGTCTCATTGTCTAGCTTAAGGGTGACCTTACTAGATTTATCTTGTCTTTTCTATGACTATTTTGAAACATAGTTTACAATAGCAACATGCCTATATGCTTGTCGTCTCGTCTCTAGCCATGCTAGCCATACTTATCAGTGTCATATTTTATCTGACTAGATTATCTCATGTCATGTCTATAAAATTTATCATGTCTATTTTCATTTTTTTTCCTAATGTGTTTGTCTGCAGCTAACATGTTTGTGGTGAGATTGCAATCAACTTTGCAAGATGGAATACCTATGTTCTCTTCATGTCCTAGCTCAACTTCTTCTACATCATATTGTTGGAGTTAAAATGACACTAAGAGGGGGGGGTGAATCAGTGTCTTAACTATTTGACCAATTTTTCAAATATTCAAACACACAGCTCAAATTTGATCTCAATATCACTCTGATTAAAGCATTCATGAGTTGAATGTAATCATTCATAAACAAAATTTGAGAAAAATAATGACCCAATAGTGAACTGAAACAACAACAACATAGTAAAATAGAGAGAACACAGAAGATCAAAGAGACACAATATTTTGCCGAGTGGAAAACCCTCCTGGAGTATAAAAACCACTCCCTAAATTCCTTCCAGCCTTAATCTTTTAATCAACTGTTCACAATGCCTTATAGGCTGATTTTTGAGCACCCACTCAAGGAGCACCAAACCCTCGTTTAGAGATATCTATCTCAAGGAGTACCAACCCCTCGAATTAAGTTTTGAACAATAATAATGATTCAGAGGATTTCTCTATTTTCAGTTAAGCACATATCTTTCTATTTTCTCATCTACAGAATACCTTAAAGATTCAATAACTGAATCCCCAAAATACTACATAGAGAATTTTTTTACAAAGTCTCTACCTCTTTTATTGTAGAGTTTATCCATACATTTTCATACAGCCAAGGAATGATAATCTCAAAATTACATCAACTGTTGAACAAAAACCTAAGTTTTTTGCTTCTATATATACATCTTGATTTAAATGCCAGATAGGTAACTGTCTTCAAGAGTAATGGCTGAACAACCAAACAAGACAAGAGTTGTTTCACCCAGCTGAGAGCCATCCTCAATAAGTTTAAAAATTATGAGATCATTTTTCTACATAAAACGCACAACTACCCACCACAGAAAATCATAACATCTAATGTATGAAAGACATACTCAATCAGGGCATCATTTGTCATATTAGTAATAGTGATGCAGAGAGAAGTTAAAGAAAAATAGTGATTATAAACTAGTATAAGTAGCATGAAACAAATAATTAAAAGTACCAGACAGATCTACAACTCCCATGGCTCCATCAACCATTGTTGAGCTTCCATATACCACTGATAAAGCCGTTATGGCTAGCAACAAAAGTAAAGAATAGTTTATGAAGCTTTCTCATGATGGCGACCAGGCTAGGGTTCCATACCCAGTCAGAAAGAATAATCACAAATTTTTCCCTAAGTGACTTTCTTTTCAATCGATGTGACGGTCTGCCAAAAGGCAACTTTAATCACCAGACGTTCTATTCACTTTCGTTGAGACATGAGGAAACTTCTCACCGAGATTCCTTTCATTTCATTCACTATTGTTGTGACCAAATGATATCGGAGAGACATCTTGTAGATAGGTCTTTGTTTTACCGAAAGACATTCAATACACATTTTCGCTGTGACAATTCAATACCTAAGCCGAAGTCCTTTGTCATTTCCAAGTCGCCAAGACAATATCAATCTCACACCAATGGAGATCTTTGTTCTATCGGTGAGACACAAGGTATTCGTTAAGACCATACTCTGAAGAAAATATCTCTCGCTGAAGAGCCTTTGATAGAAACCCCTTGTGTGATGTCGCTATAACATAATGGTTCTCTCACCGATGCACCCTTCTATCTTATGAGGGTCGCTATAACATACCAATATTGGGGAGACCTTTCATAGAAAGCTTGAGTCATACCGAAAAAATTCATTCACTCAGAGTTGTTGAGACCATACCAAACTTTCACCGAAAGCACTTCAAAAGACTTAGTCGGTAAGACCAAAGTGTTCGCTAAGACATTCCCTCGAAATAAAAACTCTTACCGATATGCAATTTTTCTACCGGCAGTCGATGTGACATTGTAATCTCATTGTGACTTCATACTGATGGAATAACACTTGCCGATAGACTTCCACATACATTAGTCGGGGAGACATAACACTTTTCGCTATGACCCTTCACAGAGGCCTCAAGCTCTTGCCGATGTGTTTCCACTAAATCTCCGATCGGTGTGACATATCAAAATCGCTGAGATCACATACCGACAAAGTAACATATGCTGATAGAGATCATTTGCAGTCACCGAAATAATCATTCTTGTGTCGGTCACCAAGACTCAAAATACTCAATGAAACAACATGCCGATAGGGATATCTTACACCGATGAACCACCTTATGAGTTAGTTGGTGAGACCTGACTTATTCGCTAAGACCTGTCAGCGGTGAACACAACTCATGCTCATAGACTTTTCCACTGCTGCCAAGACCACGGGAATGTCACCCTGAAAGTAGCCTATTTATTAAATTCAATCAACCTGACATAAAAAATGTCTTGCCGATAGGCAACTTCAGACATTTCAAAGTGGATCAGGGAGACCCTACCATACTCATGCTGATATGTGTAATCCCGAATGAGAAAAAACCAATACTTGTGATATGCAAAAAGAACTATCCTGACAAAGAAACCATCTTTCAAACTTTGTCAGACAAAGAAATAGCATTCATAACATGAACCAGAAATCTTAACACCATGAATTTGAATCATAATAGATAGCTTTCTGTAATAGCCAAGAGTCATCAAAGAAGTGTCATAATAAATCATAAGGATCCAAACAGAGATTGATCACCAAAGAGAACCAACTGAAATATATTTTTTTCATCAAGGACAAACCATAAGCATAATAGAGATCCAACACATATATACCAGATTGAGTATTTTTTTTCTCTTCATCATGGGTATATTCTCTTCAATCTCTTTCTACTTTAGCTTGCACATGTTTAGATCATATGCTCTATAAAGTGGGGAAAAATGTGATGTAAAATTGCACGGTCCCAATGCAATTTCACATTACATAACCCTTACTTTAGCCTAATAAAGACAATAATGTGAATTCCATTTTTTAATTCCTTCATTTCCATTCTTGACCCCATCATTGTTGATCATTGAGGGAATTTTTTTTAGGGACACTTTCACAACGTATAGATTTCTACACACCATATAAATTTATTGACAAGATTCCTATCTCTTGGGCCATAGGGATGTTACACTTCTTCCTATTCATGAATTGTAATGCCTCCGCAATCATAGTTACACTTGAAAATGACCCTATTACATATAATTCTTCATTAAAAATTTCCTTCTTCCCTCTGATTCATTCATTCTCATAATCTATGTCACATTCTCTCAAGCTCTTATTCTTACAACTTCACTCTTTCATTCTACACCTTTCACTCTTGCATTCTTTATCTTCTACATCAAACTTCTTGCATGTTTGTGGCTCTAAATATTAGTCTCAAGTTCTCTCAAAGCACAACACTTCCTCTCAGCTTCTGAAGCTCATTGGAGGAAGGGGAACACTTTACTTTCATTGCACTATCATTCTTATTAATCAAAATATCGATATTTTGCATGTCTTCTTTCTTTCTCTTGTCATTCTATATTGTCAATCATCTATATTTGTCTATCTATTTATCTCTTTCACTAGTAGACTTTGGAAAATAAATGACTAGGTGACTAAAAATTTTAGTCACAAGAACTAAAAATGATTAAATTCTAATAATTTTTTGCAACACAGCTATAAATGAGTAAATAAATGACTAATTTGGTCATCGAGTAAAAAATTATTTAGTCACACAAATAAAAATGACTATGCAGTTAGTCACACAAGTACAAATTAGAGAAAATTTTAAAAATGATTGGTGGGAATGTATTGCGCTTGATTCATTATTCACATTTAGCCTAGTAGTATTTGAAAATTACACTAAGGCTACTTGCATGGGTATAGGATTCATTATTCATTTTGAGGCATTTTGAGTTACAATAGCTACTTGCATGGGAGATAGAGATTGTTTGGAGAGGACCATGAGAATTTTGAAAAGGTAGGAAATTACTTTAGTGTTTGTTACAAAGTATTTGAAGTTAGTGAGGCCCTTTGCAATGAAGTCAGATTTGGGGATGCCCTATGTAATGAATTCAAAGGTAATTTGAAACCCTCACTACATTAAACCCAAAATCTATAGCTTTCTGATAGGAAACTTATAGTAGTTACAATATACTACTCTTAATAATATTATTTTACAATCTTGCCACTATTTTGCTTCATTATTTGTTTGAGCTAAATATAATAAAATTTGGGTGTAGTGCCAAATTAGAATTTCCTCAAACAATTTTGATATATTTTTACTATAAGCTCAAAATATCCTTGTGCAAAGTAAACATGCACTAGATTTACCCACACATTAGACATCTAAAAAAATATGTTTCCTGCTACAACTTCTTGTACTTGTGTAAAAATTTCCTTTGCAATACAAATTGACCCCTTCTAGCTAGCACAATGGCTACCCAATTTATAGCACAAACATTTCCTGGTCTCTATGTCAACACTTTACACTACATTTCTCTATCCTTCTCAAGATGTTGTACCTCAACCTCTAGATCCCTCCTCTCATTGTGAAAATATGCAAAATAATTCCAATTTCCAATTGAAATATCAACATAATAATTCTTTGCATCTAATTCACTTTGTGTAGCTTTAATTTTTTCTTTTGCTTTAAGCTATTCATTTGTTTTCAATTCCATTTTTCCAAGCATAGATAAAGCATTTGATGAGTTTTTTTCCACCTTAAGTGCATCCCCAATACATTATAGGCTTAGTTGGATCTCATTTTGATCCTGATCCATGGCTGCAAGATGTAGATATGCATCCACATAATCAAGAAACTTGAACAATATTAGCCTATATAAAATATTTTCTTTTTTAGTATTATGTAGCTATCCAAAAAACCTAGCAAGATTAAATAGTTTTGTGACTTTATCCCATGGTGACTCAAGTGAAACACCACCTTATTTTAGTCAAGGAAGAATTCCATATCCTTAAAGAGCATAGGAAAAACTATAGAATTGACACTGGCACTTTTATTTATGAATTCAACCCAAATTCCATTTCCTAATGCCTCCATAAAAGTTTGTTGAGCCAACTCTAGTTCATCATGCTAAAAATGAAGAACCCCAATGTTGCTTAAGAATTGAATGGGCACTTCTTCTATGCTCTTCTTTAAAAGAGACTTTTCTATCTTAAGAGGATCTAAGGTTGCACTGGGGTCAAATGATATTAATAACTCACCCATATTGATAAATGCATCTAAGAATCATGTGGATTCATGTGAGTTTCCTTCCTTAAAATTTCTAAATCCTTCTTTTCCTACTCTTGCTAAGAATATATATGGCCTACAACTTTTAAGCTCTCATAGTTCTTAGGGTGGACTTCCAAAACCTTATCAAAATTTGAGAGAGAACTCCTAAGATCTCTCAGCTTCAATTGAACTTGTCCACAAAATTTTGTGAACTCTAGCTTTCCTTGAGTGATGCCATGTAGTAGCGGCCAGTGGTGTCACTTAGTTAATTTGTGCATACTACATATCTTAATTGATTCCACTACTTTTAATATAACCCTCCACCTAAACCATACCCACTAAGTGAGGTCACTTAGTATCTTTAGTTGGGGGAGAGGTATTCCTTAGATTTTTTGGTTTTTAAAAGTTCTCTACAAAACCTTTCTATTTTTTTACTCCATTTTTAAAAGACGCAAAGTTCAAAGGAGAGGAAAGGGTTCTCAATAGCTAAATTGAAAGGTTAATTTGAATAAGAACAATATTCTAGCATAGTAGTATTTCTTTTAGTTGGATAATGGTAGAAATAGATAAAGATTCAAAGGAGAATGCCTTTGGTGATAAGGTAAAAGAACCTATTGCAAAGCCTTGGAATTTTAATAGTGACTCTAAATTTTATTTATAGGATGCTAGAATATTGTTCTTATTCAAATGCACCTTTCAATTTAGTTGTTGAGAACCCTTTCCTTTCTTCTGAACTTTGTGTCTTTTGAAAATTGAGGAAAACAACAAAAAGCTTTTGTGGAGAGTTTTTAAAAACCAAGAAATCTAAGGAATACCCCTCCCCCCAACTAAAGATACTAAGTGACCTAACTTAGTGGGTATTGGGTGATCCCACAATACTAGTTTACAATTTTTGGCCAAATTGGACACTGAATTGATTTTTTCTAACTAAATCTTCACTTTTGAGAACCTATAGTGGCTAAATCGTGAGGAATTTGAAGATGATGCAAACTAGTGATTTGTGATATTTTTTTTGTAGATTCTAAATATATATTTTTTCAAAATGTTGGAATTAGATTGCACTTCATTTTCCATCTCCTTCAAAAACTAGTTTTTTTTAGTAAACATCATTTTTAAGAAGTGATGCTCACCCTATACAACATAAATATTTTTTCATGAAGGATAAAATTCTATTTTTTTTAAATTTAGATTTGTAACTATGATATCTAGCACTTTCATTTGGTTTCATGGTATTTTATTCAATAGTTTTTCTTAATAAAGTTTTGAAGTCAAACCAATTACAATTCAAACATAGGCGGGCCATATGCAACATAATATTTTTTTGTATGTATCATTTTTTTTTGTTGGATCAAGGACTTCAATATCTAGTGCATTGATATTTTTCATTTTTTTTTGTAATCTACTATTTTTCCACATGTGCAGAACAAAGAGCTTGATTTTCAGTGATAATATATGTTTAATCAAACTAAAAAAAAAAATACATAATAAAACCAAAACATATTAAAATTATATTAATTAGATAGCTCATTCTAAGGAATACCATCATCCAATTGGGTTTGTGAAGTCTCCTCCATTTTCATCCTCAACTTGAGCTTTGAAGGAAAAAATTGGATATTTTTGGTGCCGGGGGAGAAGGGGGAAAAGGGGGTTCTAGAAAACCCCCCTTTAATGCAATTAAAAAATAAACCCATTAAAGGGGGGTTTGCTCGAACCCCCCCTAGTTCTAGCAAACCCCCTACTTCTAGCAAGCCCCCTAGTTCTATCAAACACTTTAAGGGGTTCTAGTGAACCCTCCTAGTTATAGCAAACCCCCTAAAGTGTTTTCCATCTAAAAATACATTTTTCCTTCCTCAATGGAATTGTAAACTAGTTTTGTGGGTTTACCCTATGGTTTTGGTGGAGAGTTATATTAAAAGTAGTGGAAAATCAATTATGATATGTAGTATGCACTAATGAACTAAGCGACACCATTGGTCACTACTACATGGCATCAATTAAGGAAATCTAGAGGCCACAAGATTTTGTGGATATGTTCAATTGAAGTTGGGAGATCTTAAGAGTTCTCTCTCAAATTTTGAAAAGGTTCTAGAGGTCCACCCTAAGAACTGTGAGAGCTTAAAAGTTGTAGGCCATATATATGCTCAACAATGGCATGCAGAGAAGGCTTTGGAAATTTTAAGAAAGGAAACTCACATAGATCCACATGATTCCTATGTATTTTTTAAGATGGGTGAGTTATTAATATCGTTAGAACCTAGTGTAGCCTTAGATTCTCTTAAGATTCCAAAGTCTCTTATGAAGAAGAGTAGAGAAGAAGTACCCATTGAATTGTTAAACAACATTGGAGCTCTTCATTTTGAGTGTGATGAACTGTAGTTGGATCAAAAAAATTTTATGGAGGAATTAGGAAATTATTTTCCACCACTACATAAATCTTTATGGTTAGTTGAAACAAGAGCTATCTCATCCAACTACAAGAAAATGTTTCCCTATGAAGAAAACATGATTTGCTAAATGATTCAATGCTATTGCACTATATAGGTATAATTCAAAGGCTCTACACATATTTTCCATTCCTTCATGAACACTACCTTTTTCACTAACTTTAATAATACTAAAATTAAAAAATGCACAAATTGACCACAAAGATTTTTCCCCATTTCAAATAGAAAAATTGCTGAAAAAATGTGTTTAAAACCTACAAAAAATGCAAATAAAATCATTCTAATTTTAATTCCAAAAAAAACCATGAGAGCTTGGCTTGGTTCTTACTATTATGCTTTGATATATTTTTTCCAAGCATCCATAACTTGTTTGAAATCACCTATTTTAGGATTTTAGCCATAGCAGCAAGGCAGTAAACTAATTGATAAAATGCTTTGGTAGACATGTATGAAAAATGTGGTAGCATAGACAAGGAAATGCACTTTGGAAAAATACTTCAAAGAAATGTGGTCTCATGGTGATGGAATGCCATGAAGAATTCCATGAAAAATCAATTTTTATGGATTGTCATGGAATTCCAGACCACATTTCTTTGAGGCATTTTTTCAACTAGTTCACTACCTTGTCTATGCTATTGCTTACTATTATGCTTTGATATAATTTTTCCAAGCATCCATAGCTTGCTTGAAAGAACTTTTTTTAGGATTTTAGCCATAGAAACAAGGTGTAAGAGAGGGGTACCAACCACATCGAGGCTCCAAGTCATGGAGAACTGAGACTAGAGGGCTGCCCTAACTTACCTCAAGATAACAAATGTTTAGGATAAGAATCAAGAATGGAGAGAACTCTCAAGTCCTTATGTCACTCTACAAATCCAAGAGTACAAATAGGGATAGATGAGTTAGTATCTAGATTCCAAATTGTACCTCAGACAACTCTCTATCCATGGACAATAGTGCAGGTCTGGGATGATAGCGCAACACATTGGAATATCTCTAGCATGCTAGCATTTGTATGACCAGAAAATGTAAAATATAGTTTGGAAAACACAAAAAGTTACTAATTGTCTAGCTGATTAACTTTAACAAAATAAACAAAATGATGAGATAGGAGAACTAATTGTATAAATGGAAAAGAATGTAGATGAGAGTGAGGGTGACAAATATCAACTCACTAAATCTCTAGTTTGCTAGTGAGCTCCACCTACATGTTCACCTATACACAAGCAAGAGAGGGAAATTTTTTGGGATGTATAGGGATTTTCCTTAGTCAAACCCCTAATTTGGTGTTTCCACCTCCATGAATATCCAAAAAAAACATGAAGTAGAAAGAAAAATAAAGGAAATAGAAAGGAAACTATTGAACACTACAAAATATGTAATGCTAATCTATCAAACCACAAAAGGAAATAAGAAAGTGTTACAATACCACCTCCACCAAAAGGAAATCAAGGCCAATGAAGGGAGAATGCAAGCAAATGAGCTTGGAAAATTTGACACAACTACAACAGTGATGAAGGGAGATCTTGCAAGGCTCCAAACTTGCAGCTTCTATGGTAGCACATGTACAAGGATGGAATTGATGGAGTAACAAGCTTGTTTGCTACAATGCTCAATGGGGTTGTGAAAGAATTTTTGGGAGAATGTGATAGATTGTTAGAAGGTCTTGGAAGACTGAATGCATGAACAAGATAGCCATTTCAAGATCAAAATGGGAGAGTCATTTTCATATCGATTGGTCAATATAGAGATGTTACACTTCATGGCCAATGGAGAACATAGCATTCCTGTAGATACTAGAGGTAGGAATCTGTTAGGGATAGTAGTGCATTGTGTTGACATCTGTACGTTCACTTATGTCCTTGAAAACTATTCCCCCACCAACACACAAAACATATGCCAAGCGGATGCATTTCATATGGGTAATGTGGAATTTTTCCTACAAGTTTTATTTTCTAAGGTTAGGGTATGCAAAAGGGGAATTTGCACAAGGGGTGAAAATTCACTCCTATACATTTTTCTCCTAATATATCAAGCACAAGTATCAATGAATATTCAGTAAAGTAGATCGAAGAGTTAGAAATGTATACCTAAATCATCGAGGAAGCATATCGTGATTTGGTGAACTTGAAAGTGTAGGGTAGGAAAATGACTCCATAGGTACTATCTCCTAAGGAGATTCAAACAAAAGGACTACATAGCTCCGTAGAACTACGAAGTTGAGGAAAGTACATTGAAGGCCCATAAACTGACAATGGAAAAATCCTATAGGATGCAACCACTTTACAGGCCATTGGATTTACAAAGAAGGAATTTCCTCAAGTACTCTCTCATGACGGAAGCCCAATATAAGGGGAGTCCACAAAGTCAAATTGGAAAGTATCTTCAAATGAACACTAGCAAAGCAACATGTTAATCCTTAGATAAAGCACATTAGAAAACAAAATGTAGCCACATAGGCAAACAAGTAGATAGTCATGTAGACAGTCTAGAAATTAAAAATATTTCAAAGGGGTCCCTCGAGATCCCTTTAAAAGAAGAGGGGTCCACTCAAGGGATTCATTGTTTGAAAGTACAAGAATATTTTTTTGCAGATCAATTCACCATCAAGGAATCCTTTTGAAAGATGTTCACTTCATCAAGAAATTCAAAAGGAAGAAAATGCCCCCTCATGAGGGGAAGGTTGAGGCTTTTCCCATAGGAAAAGGTGCTCCCTCCTTAGAGGAAATTTTTCAAGTGCTTTCTTTGCAAACCCATCACAAAGGAAAAAAAATCCACTAGGGTTCCAAGTTGAGAATGCAATTTTTTGGAAAATTTTGCAAAGATTTTCGAGAAAAGATTTGTTGGCTATGAATACATTTTCTAAAAATCAAATTTGACATGGTAGCCCCCCTTAGGATGGTGCTTGTTGAACGTAGAGGTACATGGCATCCTAAGGAGAGAAAATAAAGAATGAAAAAGTGATGTTGTGGCTCATAGGACATAGTGAGATGTCACTATGGTGATGTTGTTGAACACACATGGGACAAAATATGAATACCAAAACATCACAACTCAAGCAAAGAAGAGAGAAAGATAACCAAAACTGAAAAAAGAGAAAATAATAATAGAGGAATTTTTACGACACATAATCAATCTTGTATCCAAGCACCTACAAGGGTGACAAGGGTCATCAAGGAACACATAAAAAAAGCACAGGGGAACACATCACAACAAACATGCACCTAATCTAAAGGTAAAGAAGAGGCACCCCCTAACACTCATCGACCAATAGGTTATATGATTCCCAATCTAGATCATTATATGAGGAATACAAACAACGTATAGTGGTGGAATGCTAAGGGGGGAACCCTCTGACCCCTAAAACAAGAGCCAGGGAAGGGGATTATTTGGGGTCTACTCCACTCAATTCCTATGGAGTAAAGGTCAGTGATTTCACAAACATTGCTAATAGAGTTAGGACCTCATCCAAAGAGTTTAACATGCACTTCACAAGAGTGTCATGTGTTACCTCAATGGACGAGGGATGTGGTGCCCAAGATTCCTTGCTAGGCTCACCAAGTGACTTGGGAGTAGTGATGAACTTAGGGGACATCGAAGCCTCTTCCATCACAAGGATGAAACATGCTAATGAAAAACCACCCTTTGAAGAGGGTGGAATCCTCTTTTGACCCCCATTGCTAGCGGGGCCATCCTCCACCCTCTGCTTTTTCAGAGGGTGTGAGACCCCCATGGATGAGGTGGAAGGAATAGAGGAGGAGAAAACTACAATGGACACCACTGAAATTTTTGGCATGTCCATGGTCTTAGAGAATGGTAGGATTTCTAGGAGGGACATCATGAGAGGGGGCTCAATCGAAGGAGTAATAAACACTTGCACCTTTTCAAATTCAGGGATGTTCACACTAATAGTAGGAGTTAGAAGAAAAATATAATTTGATTGAACAATAGAAAAGGGAGTAGTAGAGGAGGACACAATACGAGGCCCTGAAGCATGGGTGATCAAATCCCCTTCCTTCCTCTACAAAGTGGTATGCTCAATCACTAGATCCTTTCATCGATGTTTGCACTCACACATAAGGTGGTTTCTATGACTCTAGGAGCTAGAGATCGAAAGTTGAAATGGAACAGAAGGCTCATGATCGACCATGGGAGTGTCCATCATATCTATCTCTAATGGAGGGATAGACCCCTAGATGGTAGCAAGAGGGAGAGATTAAGAAGATGTCAGAAAACCATGGGGGGAACTAGCTCTAACACCTCACCAACATGCATCTTCCCATTCACTACCTTAGGAGAAAGAGTGGTAGGAAGGTATCGAGGCTGAGACATAGAGGATTCCATATAGGGATCCTTAATTCTACCATACAAGTAGGGCTAGGGTCAAGGAGGCATAGTAGGAAGGTCTGATAATCAAATCTTGGCTTTACATCTAGAACACACCATCAAACTTCTTATGTGAAATTCATCCAAAACTCCTCTTCAAAGAGGGGGTAGGAGCAACACCCCAAGAGAAGATAGGCCTCTCCTTTCCCTTTTGAGAGGAGGAGATAGCTTGCTACTATACTACTGGAGGGGTCAATTCCAGTTGTCCCTTGCCCTTGATTTTGTACTTTACATAGTTTCAATAAAGTGGGTCCATTCTAGGGGGAGCAGATTAACCGTGGTGGGCCAAAAATTATCCAATGAATAACCCCCATAGGATACCAATGGTTGATATCCAGTTTCATGCATGTACACAACACCTTCATGGGAGAAATTTAAACATTTGTGAATTTCGTTCATAGAAGCTAGCCGCAGGATGCCCAACTTCACCTTGAATAGATTAGATTTTGAAATAACATCAAAGGTTCTATCCATATCCCTAGGTCCAAATAGGATGGAAAGGGTTATAGAGCCATATGGATTAAGAGAGCAATCATTATGCATACATATGGTAGACTTTGTTTCTTTATATTCCTCCTCTACAATGAATTTAACCATAATGTCTCCTTCATAATAACATTCACTCAACTCATGAGGTCAACTACGACTCCTATCACAATGTTCCCATTGAGGCGAGTCAGAATGTATAGGGGAGAGGGCTTGTTATTCAATGGAAAGTCTTATGAAGTGAATGTCACATGTGGCGAGCCAATCACAGGATGTGGGGGAGGAGTGACTGAGACCATGTTTGCACACACCAAAGGTTGAGGAGAAGCATTGGAGGGATCAATAATCAAGTTTGTACAATGAGATAGAAATAGGCCTCTGTAAATATACAACTTTCTATTGGCCTTCGCTATCAATTTATTTGCATTAAATTGTTTTTTCCCATCAAGATGAATGGTATCATCATCAATGCAATCTTGTATCACATGATGTAGGTGAATACAATGCTTAGTATCATTCCCATTAACCCGATGATACTAATAAAAAGAATTTGAATCATACCAATCAAGATAAGGTTCCTTGAGAGGTTGAGGGATTTCCAAATTTATGATCTTATCCTTCAACAACTTTTGCAAGATAGAAGAATAATATTTTACCAACTTTGTAAACTTCTTGTTGCATCTAAGGACGTGATTGTTAGTTGTAGCAACTACATTCACAACTACTTTACCTTTTCCTGAAATAGAAACAATAGACTTTCCTTTTGAATGAGAGCATGAGGAAGGTCCCTCAAGTTGAACTATCATTTGTTGATACTCTCGCAATGTAGCACACATATGCACAAAGGAAGGATATTTAATTAGGGAAAAATTATCCTCCTAGGCTCGCTATAGGTTACCTATGAATACCTTATGCACATTAGACTCAAGCAACACGTACAAGATCTATGAAAAGAGCACTTAGTATCACACTATGCAATCAATTATCTTCTCGTTATCTCCCTACTTACATCAGAAGAGATTTGAGAAGGTAATCTTTAGATCAATGTTAGCCTAACACTAACAAAGAAACTAGTTAACAAGCTGATCAAATGAGAATATAGAATTATCAGGTAAGGAATAGTACCATTGAAGTGTTGTATCTTTGAGAGATTAGGGAAAGAGTTATTCCATCAAATTATTGTGATGAAATAAATTTGTACACATGGCATTGAAGGCTGACACATGCATTTGTGGATCCCCTTTACCACCATTCTTTTCAAACTTTGGAATCTCCATTCCTTGAGGGAAAGGAGTACTTAAAATTTCCACTGACAATGGGCTATATCAAAAGAAGGGTTCAAAAATTAACTAGGTGGAGGCTTGAGAAAGGCTCACCAACTGGTTTTGCATCTGGCCCATGTTTTGAAGGAGGGCATTTAGGACAGGTTCAAAGGATGGCAAAGGCCCAATGGAACCTCTAGAACCACCTCCAAAATCATTTCTGTGACCTTCGCCAGAGCCACCACCACTAGTAGGGCCTCCACTAGAGCCACCTCCACTAACAAAACCACCACCATGGCTTCCACTAAATCCACCTCCACTAGTGCCACCTCTGCTACCAAAGCTACCATCACTCATTCCATTGAATCCCCCACTACTACGGATAGTAGGAGGGGTGAAACTAAAACCAAGGGGTATTTTACTTGCCTTGATAGTGTTATGCCTTTAAGAAGTAGATGAAACATTGATCAAGGGGCCTATTTGGGCCATGCATATGGACATGGTAGGCATTGAGATGCCTATTTTTCTTTCATAAGCATTGAGAACTTCCACTCAGGTAGTAAGCTTTGGTCAGATTGGTAAGGAAAAATAAGAGATCTATACATGTCTGATCCTTTCCTAACAGATATCTCACCTCATTAGTAAGCCTAGCAGCTCTCGCCATTCTCGGTGATTTCCCTAAATTCTCCACAAGGTCTGACAATCTATTATCCAATGCCAAAAGGTTTTCTGCAGGGATATGCACAACCTCATTCTCATCCATGAACGAATCCACAGGGGATGTTGGAGGGGTAGGAGCATGAGTGGTCTTGTCTATGAAACCCATCTCGTTAGTAAAACTTATGGGAAAACTAGTGGTAAAGTCAGTAGGTAGACCAATGGAAAAACTAGAGGTGAAACTAGAAGTGACCTTCATCTTCTCTATCAGTAGGTTTCACACACTTCTCCTAATAGTGTACCCAAAATTCATGGACTAGGTTGTGATGCTCATAAACCTTCACAACACTCAGGTCTATAACAGTCACTAGGTGTGAGGGAAAATCTCAATATAGGCTAATGGATAGAGATTTTTCAGGTCAGGTTCACCAAAAATGTAAGAGAGGGGGACCAACTACACCAAAGCTCTAGGTCATAGATACCTGAGAGTGGGGGATACCTAACTAATGGAAGTTTAGGATAAGAATCAAGAATGAAGAGAAATCTCAAGTGATTTTTTCACTCTACAGATCCAAGAGTCCAAATAGGGCTAGACGAGCTAGTTTCTAGAGTCCAAAATGCACCTTGGACAACTCTCTATTTAAGGACAACAACATGGGTCTAGGACAATAGTGTGGTGCATTGGAATCTCTCTGGAACACTAGCGTCTATAAAGAAAAAAATGTAAAGTACAATGCAGAAAGCAAAAAAGCTTACTAACTGTCTAGCTGATTAACTTTAACAAAATAAATAGAATGATGAAATGAGAGAAATAATTGTATAATTGGAAAAGAACGTAGATGAGAGTGAGGGTGACAAATATCAACTTACTAAAGCTTTAGTTTTCCAACAAGATCCATGCACATGTTCACCTACACACAAGCAAGAGAGGGAAAAATGTTGGGTTGTATAGGGGTTTACCTTAGTCAAACCCTCACTTTGGTGTTTCCACCTCCACAGATAGCTAGAAAAACCATGAAGTAGAAAGTGCGATAAAGGAAATAGAAATGAACTATCAAACACTACAAGAGTTGCAATGGTACTTTATTAAACCATAAAAGGAAAAAGAGAGTGATGCAATACAACCTCCACCCAAAGGCACTCAAGGCCAATGAAGGGAGAATGCAAGGAAATGAGCTTGGAAAAGTTGATACAACCATAGGAGTGACAAAGGGAGGTCTTGCAAGGCTCTAAACTCATAGCTTCTATTGTAGAACCACACATACAAGGATGGAATCAATAGAGTAACAAGCTTGATTGTTGCAATGCTCAATGGGGTTGTGAAAGAATGCTTGGGAAAATTTGATAGATTTCTAGAAGATCTTGGAAGACTAAATAAATGAACAAGATAGCCATTTCAATATGAAAATGGGAGAGGAATCATTTTTGGGTCCATTGGTCAACATAGAGGTGTTATACTTTGTGCCGAATGGAGAACGTAATGTCCCTATGGACACTAGAGGAAAGAATTTGTTAGGGACAGTAGCATGTCACATATACATCCACACACTGCACTTGCATCCCCAACAAATATTCCCCTACTGACAAACAAAACACATGCCAAGTGGGTGCATTTCAGATTGGTGATATGGAATTTGACTTTTAGGTTTGCTTTTCTAAGGTGTGGGTATGAAAAAGGGGAATTTACACAAGGGGTGCAAATTCTCTCCTATACACAAGGAAATGAACTGTTTGATTAAAAAATAGTTCTTGTCTCTTATTCTACAATTTTTACATTTTATCATCTATGAGCATCTAGTTATTAGTTATGCAATGTGAAGTAATGCTTTGGGTTTGAAATATGTGCAATGGAATGTAATCAACAATTTAAATATCAATAATTAACATGTATGATTTAATAATACATCTAGATATCTTAACATTAGGTGAACCAAGCCTCCTCATTACAAAAATTAAATGATCTCTTAATTCTGTCTGACACTGAAAACTAGAAATATGCGAATGAGGTGTTATGAAATAATATTTTAAGTGAAATTAGTTAGTGCTTATTCCTATTGGGAAATGGAGCCAAGATGTGGGTGATATATTTGTCTTACTTTATATTGCAACTCTAATTATTTGGCACAGTGAGAGTCTATGGCTTGCATAGATGTGTGATGATGCAATTATATGGTTCTTCTTACTGATCCAAATAAGAATTTTAGGTTACCATGATTTATTTAAAGGGATTTAATCTTTACTTGAAGGAACCAATTAAAATAAATCACACAATGATAGAAAGTGTGTATTAGCAAATTAAACATATACTTGATATACTTAATTTGAATAAAAAGGAAATATTAAATTGGAGAAAACCATACAATCATACACAATATTATCAAAAAATAATTGAGACCAGAATTCGAGCACCAAATTAAATCTTCTTCTCCATTGATTTCTTCAAATAGATATTATAATATAACAAAAGTATCCTCATATATGTTTCTATAAATTCCTATGATTATGATATCAAAATTTGGTCTTGTTTTGTCTTTTATAAGAGAATAACCAAGATTCAGACCATTACAAAATATGGTATCTTTTTAAAATTCATGTCTCTTCATATAAACTAAACATTGGTTTTGCTTAAAACATAATTAAGAGAAAACAAAGAAAGTAGACAATATTGTTTGGAATATTACAACACTTGTAGTCTGTTAATCAACATGGGAGACCTATGATCATCTTGATCTGGAAAAGTCCCCCTCTCCATGATAGAGTTTTTAAAGGCTTGGTTCTTCCACTGCAACATCTTCAAGGTTGTATTCTTCTAGAGGAGCCAAATAATTTTTCTCCCATTGGTATTTTATGTAGTCATGAGGCCATTTGTATTCTTGAATCTTTGACATATTTTTTATGTGATTCCTCCATCTATTATCGATTAACCCTTTTCCATTTGCAATAAATTTAGAATATTTAATATCCAAGGCTATCATTCCATCCATGATCAAATTGATATTGTGGAAATTCAATTCACCATCCTTTTGTACATGATCAATCCAATCAAGAATAATTTTTCCAAATTCCTTTCTCCATTCACTAAGATTTTTCAATTGGTCATCATCCTTTAATATCCTTTGCACAAACAACTTCTTCAATGTATGAAATAATTCCATTATTTTTTCGATCTTCTAATCTTCTCCATTTATATATTGAGATTCATCTATAACTATCTTAACCATCTCCTCAAATGTCTTCAAAGATGAAGGAGCTTCAAAAATTCTCTATAATATCCTACAAAAAGTCACCAAGATATGAAGAATTGGTTGCCACTTCTTGAAAAGATGATATAGTATAAGTGCACAAGCTTTCATCTCATCAATTTCTTGGGATAATAAAGTGTAGCAATCATACACACTTTCCAATTTGTCCTCAATCAATTTGATCTTGTGATCCAATATTTTTTACAAGACATTGATGATGATTTGTTCCCTCACTCCCTCCTTGGTTTCATTATTGGTTTTTTTCAACTCTTTGATCTCATGTCTTAGTACATTCATTTATTCTGGGGATGAATTGTCTATATTAGTTGATTGGGTAGTAGGAGGTTGATACAATAATTTTCTTTACTCTATGAAGGCCCTTCTCCGTTCAATTTCTCTTTCAATATTACATTTTATGTGAATAGTTTATTTACCTCATCATTTAATAATTTATGTTCCTTTTCATATTCTTTCAATTTGATTTCCATTTCCTTAACAACATCTTGGGTGAACATGGCTGATTGCATTTTCATGGTTGTAACTTCTAAGGGATATGTTTCTTTCAATGTTTTTACCATAGTTGTTCCTCTCATCTCTTGTACCACATCTAACAACCTTGGTTTTTGTGTATTTCTTTGCTTGGCCCAAAATTCCAAGATCTCAATCTTAGGGTTGTAACATGTGCCTCTTATCCCCTCATGAGAATCAAATTCAACAATCATCATTAGGTCTTCTTGTGCTCTTACCTAGTCAAGTAAGAATATCTTCTTTAGTTCCATACCTAGGATAGTGAGTATATTACTCTTCAAAACCATATCTCTAGCTTCTTGTGGGCTAATATCAACATTATTAATTCTTAATTCATTGAAGGTTTGGGCTACAATCAAATTATGTTGACATTGTTCAACACCCATCTTGTTTGTCTCTACCCTTTCTTCAAAATCTCTCATTTTCACTTTAACACAAATATCCTTAAATTTAGGGGTCTTAATGAAATCACCACCTTCAATAAATTTGTGAGCTGAAATTTCCTTCTCATCATCCTACATTTCCCTTTCTCCTTGCATATGGATATCAATTCTAGCCTCTGGTTTATGAGCTTCAATTTCATGGGTTGGTTGATCATCTACCTCAATGAAATCCTTCAAAATCCTTTGTACACTAGTCACTTATGTATCTCCCACTTCATTCATTGCATAGGATACCAATCTATGTGGCTCATACATCTTCTATTTCTTAGGAAGTGGTTGTCCAGGAGGTGATTCTTGAGGAACATGACATTGAAATAGTGTCAGGAGATGGATCTAAAATTACAATACCACTTGGCCTTTTTGAAGATAATTTGGTGAGGCTCTGCTCCTCTACTATAGACTTATCATACAATTCATTAAACTTATCAAATCTAAAATTTATCCTCTTAAGAGGATCCGCTTCTACAAAATACCCCAAGAAGTCACTGTTCTTCTTCTTCATTTCTTCTTGCAACTTCATCATGATCTCCCATTTTATTTTCCTTTGATATACCTCTTGGTGAGTAAAGAAAATTCTAATCACATCCTCTTCATAATCTACATGATGAGTGATTGTGGCCTTTGTGAGGAGGTTTCATCTTATAAAATTCATATGTCCCCAAGGGTCAAAAACCCTTTCAATTCTAGACCTCAGAGAATATTTTGTCTTAAGATAATGTTATAATTCTTCAAGGGTGTCATATCCAATAGATAATTCTTCACACGTTGTCAAGTTAGGTAGAAATGTACCCTTATTTTGTTTTTTCATGACATCATTTTCCCTCCATAACATCTACCACATAAATTCTAAAAAGGATAGTTGAAGAGGAAATTTTTTTGGCAATATATGTGGGGCTTGTGGGAACCCATAAATCTCGATTATTGTGACATATTGCAGAAAAAACCAATCAACAAAGTTATAAGTATGACTTTGTTATGGTTTCAAAGCCAAGGGACTCAATATTTGAAGTATAGGTGTGTGTAATCTTGATGTTGAGTGGCCAATAAATCTCATAACTTTGTACATAAAGTCATCATAGAACACTCCATAATTGGATTTTTGGCATCTACTATCCCATGTATAACAACATCATTGCATAGGAAGCAAGTTCCCTTATTGATCAACATTACCCAAACACATCCTTTTGTTCCATCTATCTTTGTTCTAGTATAATATCAAGTGACACAATAAAGAATAGTGCCTAAATGTTATAGGGGACCTATTCTCTCTAACTTGTAGGAAGCCTTCATGCAATTCCTTCTCAAGGTATGAGGAAAATTCATATTCAATGTTTGTCTCAGGGCTTTGATTTCTCATAGCCATCATCATCAAAATAACTGGAATTTGTTCTTGTACATTTATCCCAAGTACTTGGCATAAAGAAAAGTAGGTTTTCTTGAAATAAATCTAAAATTTTTGTACATCAAACAGTTTGGTGGCAGAGTGGGAGATAGGTATCACCTTGTTGTTAACACCCCTTTTCATGTATATAGGGATTTCATCACTTCTATGTGTTCTCCTTAACCTAGTATATTTGTCCTCACTCTTTTGCAAGTCAACCTTAGTGAGGGCCTATTTTTTTAGATTGAAGCATTCAATGATTGCAACTTTTTTTAATATTACCAATAGTGACCCATCTGTTATCCTCACAGACCTTGTATCAAGGTGGTAATTATAGGCTAGAACTCTAATGAACTCCACATCTATGAAGACATCTGGGACAATTAGCTTAGCTAACTCTATTTTCTATGGATTTGATACTAGAATTCTCCCTTCCCTCTTTTCATATAAATACCAAAACAATTCCCACCCTGAAATAGGAATAAGGGAATCCCTACAACCATAAGTTGTATCATTGAAAACTTTCTTATGCCCTTTCTCAGTCAAGTTTGGAAAGATATCTAAGAGAGATTGTTGTAATGATCTCTTTTTACCCTTAGGATTTTCCTTCTTAGTCTCAGGTTCTTTCTTTTTGGGTGGCATGATACCTAATGTTGATCTCTTTCTACCCTTAGGCTCTTCCTTCTTAGTTTTAGGTTCTTTCTTTTTATGTAACATGATATCTAATTTCAACCTCTACTTGATATTTCCAAGTGTTTAAATGCAAGATTTCAAACAATTATATGCTTGTAAAGCTACTTTAGTAAGCTTAGTGTACTTACCCGATATGTGATAGTTGCAAAACTTCACCCTATTGAACTCCTGGCTTCCCACACAACAATCCTTGTAAATGAATGCCAAAACAATGTCAATTTCTCAATTTAAATGGGTTATGATTTTTGTCATGTTGTCATTAATATCAACCTTATGCCAAATATTATGTGTTCAACTAATATTTTGAGTTTGAATGTGCACCATTGATTTTCAAAAGATTTGAGGGCTATTAAGAGTTATTCATTTAATACTACAACTAGTAATAATTCCTTGACAATCTGTACCATAACACCACTGCATCTTTCTTTAACTAGTGTAGAATAGTAGGGCCATGAATCTTTTTATTAATTATACTTATCATTGTATCATTGTCATGAGATTTATCTATCATGGGATAGTGGGGTGTATACCAATACAAGCTTCCTTATGCTTCATCGCAGGGCAGCGGGAATCTTGCCGCACTACCACTCTTTATTATCTCCTTCCTTGTGGGGTGGTGGGTTGTTCCCCACTATACCATACTGTTCACTTTTCCTTGCTGCAATACTATGGTTATAATGTAATCAAGCTCTTTTATACCACCCAACCACACCTTTATTATAATACCCCTATAGTATTGTGGTAAATACTTTTATTTTGTCTTTTATATACTTCTAGCCCACTAAGGGTTCAAATTGTTGTGATAATGTTGTAAAGGAATTTTATTGATATAAGGTAGCTATATATGTTTTTACTTAAGTATATATATGATGAATTTTTTGCTTTATATAGGTCTTTCAATGTCAGTCAAACCTAAAAAAATTATATGTTTTTTTGCAATGGGGAGTCTTAGTCAAAATTAAAAAGGAATATAAGGTTTGAGGCTTAGGTCATGGAGCTCATGGTTAATTGTGATTATGGAACTAGGAAAAATTTGAAGGTTCTAACACACCTCATGGTGGACTAGACTATGTTTTTCCTTCATCCTACTTGTGTTATGTTTTTATGAGTTATTTTCTTGTGAATATATCCCTAAGGAAAATTTGTTTGATACTTGTAATTGTAAACATCTTCTCAGTTTTTTACTACAAATTATTTTTCACCTGTAAATTGAATTCTATTTTAAGTTTCCATTTGTAGTTATTAGCAGATTGGAAAGTCTATAGTTATCAACTTATGAACTCAATAATTTTTTACTAATTCAAGTTGTTGATTTATACATTATTGTTTATTTGGAATTCAATGAATGAGGAAAAGGATTGTAAAGTACAAATTAGATGATAGTGATCATAATACTCAAATTTTAGTGATAGATTATGAGTGCTATCATAGTGAAAAAGTGGCCAAGAATAGTGAATATTTATCAAGCCTTGGTTTGACAAAGAGGAAAGTTGTAAATCCACTAAGTAGCATATTATTTGTTTAATAGTGTTTAATAAAATTTTATTGGCAAGATATTTATGTATATAAGACATAATATGATATTTTTTTCATATGCAAGAAAAAGAGTGCAAAGGAAATGCTAAGAAAAAACAAAAGGAAAGAAAAGATACAGTGCCATCATCTCATAGAAGCCAACCCATTTGTGATACAACAAATGTAGTTGGTGAAAAAACTAGTTGTGATGATGTGTAGCCTGATATAGCACATGGTGATGTGTAATGTTGTGATGATCTCTTAGCACAAATTCTAAGAGATTTTATTGAACAACATCGAAGAAAAGGAATAGTAGTTTTGTAGATGATTTATTCATCATTTAAGGATGTGTTTGAAGTGAATTCTGCAGAGACTAGTACTAATCTACCTACTCATGCCACACCTGATGTAGCCAAGGAGCATGAAGTTCTGGTTAACAAAATCCATGAAGAGAGACTACTAGTTGCATCTATAACTTTTGATGGAACTAGTGGATCAACTAGAAATACTAGTAGTGGTTTACTAGAAGATGTGTCTCATTTTGTCAAAAGAAAAAGATTGAGTCAAGATTTGTATAGATCTATAGAGAGGAATGAAAAATAAATAAAATTAGAAGGCAAGAAGCTATTCTTGGTTGAGGTTTCAAGAGATAGTGAGCCCATTGGGCCACATATTGTAAAGTGGGCTATTGAGCTAGGTGTAAGATGTAGGGCCCATTTGGATATTTGTAAATCAACTTTTGCAAAGCAAGATCCATGAATTATGGAAAATGTTATACCAAAAATTGAATTTTTTTTTGAGACTATTGGTGGACAAATATGTACAAAATATTAAAAGGAAAACATGAGAATTTTGATGAAAATTTTTAGATACAATTGTAGAAAAAACAATCATGGAGGGAAAAGCGAGGTTAGATTCCACTCTATCTCCCAAATAGTGGGAGGTGTTGAAAGAAGGTATACATTCTAAAGAATATTTGGAAAAGAGAAACAAAGGTAAGAGAGCAAGAGATAAGGTGAGGGCTGGATATATATTTGGCCGAGGTGGGTTGCATGCCAAAATGGACAAATTTATAGTAAGTGTATGGATTTTTGGTTCAATTTACATTGTGTTATTTATTTTGATTTTTAATTGAATTGACTATATGTTGAAATTGAAATTGTATTTTAGGTGGAAAATAGTAATAGAGAAGTAGGTGCAAAATATATCGTCAATTATATGGCAACACTAGATACTAGTAAATCTAAGAGTAGGATGAAGTGGAAGTCTAGCTTATCAACAGAAATTTCATAGCCATTTATTCAATGCCTAGTAGGAGCCTCTATAGATCATGTCAACTCAAATGAACTATGGTACCAAAAAGTGTTGGCAATAGGATGCCATTTAATTGCAATCCTAAACATATTTCATGTATCTCCTTAGTCCTTGGAAAGTGTTCCACAACACTAGGATTAGAAAGAGATTAAATTCGAATGAAATGAACATGTAAATTGAAATTTGTAATTATTCCTAAATAATAGGAACATGTGGGGACACCCAAGAAGAGCTCCTACAAGATAGGAGGACATGGGGTGCCCACATGGAAGGTGGACCCCACCTTGCTTAAGTTAATTATTTGGAGGATTGATAACACTTCAGTAATACATGTTTAGATCCTACAAGTTAGGGATTGATATTCGTATGAGTGGAATTCAATTTAGTTTAGTTTAGTTTAGTTTAGTTTAGTTTAGTTTAGTCCAATATTAGTTTAGTTTAGTTCAGTTATGGTTTAGTTATCTTTAATTGCATGTAGTTAGTTTCAGTTGAATGCTAGTTGACTTCAGTTGACTTGAGTTGCATGACTAATGACTTCAGTTGCATGACAAATAATAGGTGGATACTTCAATTAAGTGGGGATGATAAATCATGCATAATGTTTACATGAATTGATGGAGAGATATGTTTCAATTACCTAAGATTGACTTGGACCCACCTTGGGTGCCCAAGTTGGTAACTTTGAGTTAATACATTTTGCATGAGAAGATATTTACAAGGCTTAGTTAAGTGGGCCAATTCTTGAGCTCCAACTTTGAGGTGATGCTTGCAAGATATTGTAGACACCTAAAAATGACCTAGGCCTACAAGCTTCATTTTTACCACTTTCGTCCTAGCATAATTAATACATTTAATTATGTCCTTGGTCCACATTCGACTATTGACTAAATAATTCATGTCTTTTGATTCTTCATGATTATCAAATAAATAAATAAATTTATTTATTAAATACGTCATTAATTGTCTCAAGTCTTCCCTTAATTAAATAAATTTCTAAATTTGTGTAATTATCCTTATTCATTAATTCTTCTTGATTATTAAATAAATTAATTACATTTATTTATTTAATATGTCACTAACTATCATAATTAAATGAATTGATTAATTTATTTAATTAATTAATCTTATTTGCTAAATTAAATAATTATCTTTAATTATTTAATTGTCAAAATTAATATTCCTCTCATTTTAAATAAATGAAATTATTTAAAATGTCTTCACTTTCTTAACTGTCAGTCCATTTTAGTAAATAATCTGAAAAAGATTATTTATTTGTCTCACAAAATCCATATTTTGAATTAATTTAATTCAAAATGGTAACTAGTATTCCAAAAATCAAGTAATCGGGTAGATTCTTGATTTTCCAAATCTGATCTTCAGTCCAACTTTTATCTTCTTGATTTTTCGAATCTCACAAATTAGGCAGTCTTTATCTTCTTGATTTTTGAAAATCCTTATTTTCTAATTAATTTATCTCATTTATTCTCCACCATTGATCCGATTATCTGAGATATTATTCTGACCGTTTGATTAATGAATTTTCCCTAACCCTAATTAGGGATTCTCAGGTTTAATCTGGACCTTTCATTCTAGGTCTTTCTTAGAATTTATTCTCATCCATCCACTCAAAATTGTGTTTTCTATAAAAGACAATTTTGCTCATAATTTCAGGATCCGACAACTTCATTTTTAATTTAATAGTCATTATAGTCATTTGGCATTAGTAGTCATTATTTCATTTTAGCATATTGTCATAGACATAGGCATAATTTTATAAATCCTTCAACATTTGCATAGGACTTGGACATTATTATAGGTTTCTCATTTGAAATATGAGGGCATCTCTATTTATTGCAAGCTAGAAGGTGTAACAAAGGTAAACCATGGAAGATGAAGATTTCTGGTAGTATTACTCCTTTTATTTTCATTATATTTCCTTTGTGCTTTGTTATTTCAATGGATTTTGATGTTTATTGATTTAATCAGCTAACAATCTAATTTTCCATAGATACATTTGGTGAACCCAACATATTTAGACAAATAAAGAGGAATTTTTGGAGTTGTTTCTTCTTGTTGCAGGGCTTGTTTGTTTTTTGTTGCAGGTTTGGCATCATTGTGGGCAAAGCCCTACTTTCCAAAGATTTGACTATAACTTTCAAACGGCTACATATTTTCTCACGAATTTTTTTTGCAGCTTGGGAAGAACATTATGTGTTTTCATTCCGAATTTTAGATTTTTTTGCTCTGTTTTTAATTTTTTATAATTTGTGTGCTGTTTTTCATGAAAATTTAATTTCAAGAGAAAATTATCAAATTTTTCAGATATGTTTACATTTCTGGAAATCTCTCTGAATTTTAATAGGGGTCTACTCTTTATCTTTTAAATTTGGATGTAAAATTATTAGTCAAAAAATAGATTTTTTGAAATTGGTGTTTAACAAAGATTGGCTTATATCTCTCCCATGGTTGTAGATATGATCACAAATTTTATTTTACAAATTTTGGATGATGTCAGACGACTCTAGTAAAAAAATCAGAATTTTTAGAGCTGTTTTGTATTTTTTATAATTTTTTTATGATTTTTCATAAAAAATTAATTTCAGGTGCAAAACAACAAATTTTTCTGATTTATTTAATTTTTTGGAAACCTCTTGAGATTTTAGATAGGATTTATTTTCTATATTTTTCATTTTTCTATCAAAAAAAATTCTAAAAATCAGATTTGTCTCGACTAGCTAACCCTTTAATAGTAGTGATCGATTATCTTGTTAGGGTTTGTTGTTGGTTTTGTGCATGTGCAGAAAATAAACACTTCAAAGGACACATTGGATCAAGTGGACAAAAAAGGATGCATCTAACTTTTTTTTTTTGCAGATTGATAGTCAAAGACAAACATTCAAACTACTAACGGATTGTCTTGTAGGTTCACTTGTCAAAGGCCAAACAACAAAACAATGTGTTTGCATTTTTAGTAGTGTAACTCACATTTTAGTTTTGGTGCAATTAAAATGAACTTTTTTTTCCATGTCTGAATTTGTTTGTAAAACGATAGGGGAGTATGCTCTCACCTTGTGAAAACTTGGTGATCAAAAACCCAAACTCATTTTTATTTGTTCTTACCTAACGATTTGGTATATCGGAGTATCCTCTCCCCTTGCACTTTCGGGTGATCTTGGGTGTAAGAAATGGTTACCAACTCTAGAAATTGGGCCTACCTATGGATTTCATCACCCCAACATGACTCAAACCAGAAACGGAGCTAAGGCCAAGCTACCCCCGACCGGTATATAAATGTAAATCTTAAGGGAAAACCTAAGATTGTGAGTGCAGATGTGTAATACAGATAGAGTTGTACTCCCTTAAACCCTATTGAGCTTAACCTCTTTAGGCTAGAGTGCCACCTTAATGGTGATTAATCTCTTGCCCCATGTATGGCCACTCGAATGGGAGTCCCAAACTAAAAAACTTTGTGTAGTAAGCCAAAAACCTTCTATTTGCTAGCGCAGTGCCGATCGGTGTGAAGGCATCCACACTTTCACAGTTTGTAGTAGAGGTGATCAATCCACCATGGGAGTTTCATGGGGGTTAGAAGCTTGGTTGGCCTGAGAAGAGAGTGCACTGTAAGGGGGAGCCTGTGCAGCCAAGCTTCTGAATTCACACGCTACAGATATGCGGTTGGGGAAACCCATGTGGAATCTAGCGAATATTGTCCTAGCCTAACCTAGGATTGTACTTGTCTTATGTGTGCTTGCTTACACTAAAACATCATGCGTGTCAAGTGTTTTCTAGATTTTTAAACATTATACACAACATTCACAAATCTAGACAAAAACAGTCGACCTTGGACAACTCTAACTTTTCAAGAAGACATTAAAAAAAAATCTCAGTCCTCATTTTGATCTTAGACTTGGCATTGTCCATCATAGTCCTCATTTGGCATCTAGACTTGGCATTGGTCATTTTCCTTAGTCAACATCTTCATTTTCATCTTGGAATTTTACATCCTTTCTTGACAATTTTATCACCTTGCATTAGTCATTTCCCTTGGACAAACATCATTATCACTTTGCATTTAACATCATGACATCCACCACCTTGTCTTCCCTTCACTAACATATTGATAGGCTTGCTAGTAAAGTTGAATACCAATTACTCTGTAGAGGTCAATACCAACAAGCCTTAGACGTTAGGAGACAATTCCTCCAAACCGACAATTAATGTCCTTCGTACCAACAATCCATGAGTCCTAGTCCTCCATCCATCTACCCTCACTACCAAAATTCACTTAATACCATTCATGACATTAGTCCACAACAAACATCCATTAATCACCCTTATCCTAACTTTGACAAGGGAAGCCAACTATCCACTAGTCCATTCCAAACCTCCATGTCATATTTTGACCCTTCACCTATCAATCTCATCCAAGTCTACATGCCTTATCAACCATCTACCAACTCATGTCAAGTCCCCACATCATACCATACTGATCCGGTCCAAGTCTCCATGTCATATCCTTACCATTCAATAATTAATCCAGTCCAAGACTCCATGTCCTATCCTTGTACCTCACATGCTACTCTAGTCCAAGTCCCCATGTCCTATCCTAGTCCTTCATATACTAGTCCAGTCCAAGTTCCCACGTCCTATCCTAGTCTTTTGGTCATTAATCCTTTTCAAGTCACCCCCTCACAATCCACATCAACATGTCCACCCATATCACAACAAGAACATAGGATCCCAAGTCCACCTTGGCAACAAAATCAAGAGCCTTTAAGTCTTAATGCCACCTTTGACAAGGGGAACACCAATCTGGTTCATGCACCCTTACCACCATCTAATCAAATTCCTATCCATAAGCCACCATGTCTGATTCCTAATTCATTGGCCTCTTTACCTTCTAACCAATTAAAATCTTCATTACCCCCACCATCATCTAATCCTCCATCAAATCAATGCCCTACATTTAGATATTTAAAAAATAAATTGATGGCATTATCTAAATCCACCCATCCACCTATAAAGGATGTGACCCAAGGGATACAAGCAAGGAATCAATTGTCTCCATGTCATTCAACACATATACTTGAACATACAAAAGAGTCCTCAAACATCATGCCAAGTCCTTCAAGTCAACCATGTCATCCACAACCCCTTGAGCCACTTCAAGAGTCTCCCTTCATAAGTCTCGCCGAAAAGCTAGTAAGATTTGGTCTAAGGATAATCATCATCCCATCTAGTCCTAACCAAGTCATTCCAAATGCAACGATTCTAGTCCATACAAGCACATTATCCAAAATTTTCCTTGATTGGGTTCTTGGCTCAGCTGTAGACCTCCATACTTTCATCACATTATTGTCATCGTCCTCATGTTGTTTCGGGATGCGTCCTTCCCACGTCAAACAACGTTGTCATCACCTATCAATTGGTATTCATCTTGACTAGGGGCACAATCATATTTGTCCTTGGATTCTCAGGTGTAGGCATCAGTCATATGAATTTGTCACGATCCTCTTAAATGTCAAAATCCAAAAAAATCATAAAACGACAAAAAGACAAAAACATCATAAAAAGTCCTAAAAAAAGATTAAAAAAAAACATGATAAAATGTCCTAAAAAAAGACCTAAAAATCATAAAATGTCTTGAAGAAAAACACAAAAAAATTCAAATCAATGTCAAAATCCTAAAAATGGAGTCAAAGTTAGTCATGTCAGTCAGTCCATGTCATTGTCAAACTATGAGGCTCTAAGTATATGACGTAGGCAAGGCCATCTATCGATGAGCCCCCGAGGCCGCACTAGGTCAGTCCATTAGGGTTCATGACACTACACTGGCACACACATCAAAAATATGCTAGTCACGATAGATCATTTCTCTAAATGGGAAAACTCCTAAAACAAAGTATGGCAATTATTCATTCAACATGGCAATCGTATCACCATGGTATATTATCGTCATATGATCAACACAAGTCAAACTCAGTCAAAACAAGTCAAACTTAGTCAAAACAAGTCAAATTATCACAACCAGTCAAACTATCAACTCTTGGTTACCTTTTAGATGCGTCCTTCTGAAGAATAACCTCAATCATTTATGCCTTAGGATGTGTCCTTCCTAGGCATTGTCCCTATCATTTGGCATTTTTGAGGGATCCTTTCTGACACTTAAGGATCATTCCTCTTGGCATCACCATTCTTTCAAATGTGTCTTTTTGAAGAAAAAAACTATGACATTGGTGTTTTAGGATGTGTCCTTCCTAGACATCGACATTATTCGGGATGTGTCCTTCCTGAATATGGCAACCTTCGGCATTCATCATCTCGACATCATTAAAACTTGACATCCAGACACACTTGGCAAATACTTGGCATTCATTTTTGGCTTTTTATCATGTTGCTAGCTTTTTAGCTAGATCCTAACACCAGGATTTAGAGAAGCAGCGATGTATCAGGACATTTGTCTTGTCTTTTGACACTCATGTTGCTAGCTTTTCAGCAAGATCCTGACACCAGGATTTAGAGAAGCAGTGATGTATCAGGACATTTTTCTTGTCTTTTGACACTCATGTTACTAGATTTTCAACGAGATCCTGACACCGAGATTTAGAGAAGCAGCGATGTATCCTAACATTTGTCCTATCTTTTGACACTCATGTTACCAGTTTTTTAGCGAGATCCCAACAATAGGATTTAGAGAAGCGGGGAAGTATCATGACGGTTGTCTTGTCTTTTGACACTCATGTTACTAGTTTTTCAATTATATCCTGACAACAGGATTTAGAAAAGCAATGACGTATCATGATTGTCTTATCTTGTCTTTGGATTTTTCATCATGTTACTAGTTTTTCAGCGAGGTCCTGACAACGAGATTTAGAAAAGCAGCGACGTCTCATGATGATTATCTTTGTCTTTTTTGGGACTGTCATGTTACTAGTTTCTCCGCGATGTCCTGACAATAGGATTTAGAGAAGCAACGATGTATTATGATGGTTGGTTTGATTTTTCATAATGCTACTAGTTTCTCAATGATGTCCCAACTACGGGATTTAGAGAAGCAATGACGTATCATGATGATTGGCTTGTTTTGTCTTTTTCAAGTAGTCATGTTGCTAGTTTCTCAAGGATGTCCTAGAAACAGGATTTAGAGAAGCAACGATGTTTCATGATTTGTCCTTGTCTTTTTCTGCATGTAGTTGATTATGACAAAAAGACTGGGGCAATCACACTCTTAGTATGAGTCATGATCATCCTTGTCTATGACTGTTTGTCTTACGTGATGGTACGACCTTGCACACCTTGATCTATGTCATATCATGGTGTTTCTTGGCCATTACAACAATCTGCCCAATGATGATTAAGAGCAATAAATATTAAAAGTCCTATGGTAAGGTTTGAAGGATTTGGTCTAGGAACTAACATGCATCTTCTTTAGTCTTGTCATCTTCTCTCACCCATCTCATATAAGCATTGCATTCATGTCTTTTGCACTAAAATTTCTTCGTCTCTTCATATTCTAGTCTTCTAATCAATTTCGAGAGCACACCCATGTTCTTGGAACCTGTCTGTCCTCTCGAGGGGGCATACCGCAACCCTCCTCGTCATTCTTCCTCATCTTATTTTGCACTGGGGCATATTTTTGACTTATTTTCTTTGTCACAATGCGACATGCTACATTATGACAAAGAGGGGCAAAATGTAGACACCTAAAAATGACCTAGGCCTGCAAGCTTCATTTTTACCACTTTCGTCCTAGCATAATTAATGTCCTTGGTCCACATTCGACTATTGATTAAATAATTCATAATTATTTAATTAATTCATGTCCTTTGATTCTTCATGATTATTAAATAAATAAATAATTTATTTATTAAATACGTCATTAATTGTCTCAAGTCTTCCCTTAATTAAATAAATTTCTAAATTTGTTTAATTATCCTTATTCATTAATTCTTCCTGATTATTAAATAAATGAATTACATTTATTTATTTAATATGTCACTAACTGTCATAATTAAATGAATTGATTAATTTATTTAATTAATTAATCTTATTTGCTAAATTAAATAATTATCTTTAATTATTTAATTGTCAAAATTAATATTCCCTCATTTTAAATAAATGAAATTATTTAAAATGTCATCACTTTCTTAACTATCAGTCCATTTTGGTAAATAATCTGAAAAAGATTATTTATTTGTCTCACAAAATCCATATTTTGAATTAATTTAATTCAAAATGGTAACCAATATTCCAAAAATCAAGTAATCGGGCAGATTCTTGATTTTCCAAATATGATCTTCAGTCCAACTCTTATCTTCTTGATTTTTCGAATCTCACAAATCAGGCAGTCTTTATCTTCTTGATTTTTGAAAATCCTTATTTTCTAATTAATTTATCTCATTTATTCTCCACCGTCGATCCGATTATCTGAGACATTATTCTGACCATTTGATTAATGAATTTTCCCTAACCCTAATTAGGGATTCTCAGGTTTAATCTGGACCTCTCATCCTAGGTTTTTCTTAGAATTTAATCTCATCCGTCCACTCAAAATTGTGTTTTCTATAAAAGACAATTTTTCTCATAATTTCGAGATCCGACAACTTCATTTTTAATTTAATAGTCATTATAGTCATTTGGCATTAGTAGTCATTATTTCATTTTAGCATATTGTCATAGACATAGGCATAATTTTATAAATCCTTCAACATTTGCATAGGACTTGGACATTATTATAGGTTGCTCATTTGAAATCTGAGGGCATCTCTATTTACTGCAAGCTAGAAGGTGTAACAAAGGTAAACCATGGAAGATGAAGATTTCTGGTAGTATTACTCCTTTTATTTTCATTATATTTCCTTTGTGCTTTGTTATTTCAATGGATTTTGATGTTTATTGATTTAATCAGCTAACAATCTAATTTTCCATATATACAGATATTTTATTGACCAAAAATTAATTAAGTGTTCAATTTGGGGCACCCAAATTGGAGAGACTTTGGTTTTGACTTCATGTTACAGTTTGAAATTCTACTTTCCCAATCTAGGCATAGATATTTGTGAGGATCTTTGTGCTCTTGTTTTGATCAACTCTTTGAAGTTTACAATGCTCATTAATTGTCTATTTATTGCAGCGATTGCAACAAAGTTTGTAATATTGGTTGCAGGTTAGCAAGTTGAGCTTGTGCATGTGTAAGGGTTTGAAGCATGGCATGGGATGTGTGGATTCATGCTTGGTCACATGGAATGCATGGATAGCTTGTGCTATAGAAATTATATGAGAGTTTGTGTGTAGGTTGTGAAGAAGGGTTATTGAAGGAAAGGAAGCATATCAATCAAGGATTGATACTATATTATTGTAATCTTATTCTAAGGTTAAATAATACAAGAACTATTGATTCTAGTGGAGTTTTTTGCCAAAAGGGTTTCTCCACGTATATGTTATGTTAGTTCTATATTCTTGTCTCATTCTTCTACAATATTTTGTCTCTTTCTACAATTGGTAAAATTGATCTAAATAGATTAATCATGCACAAAGAACTGTGACAAAGAACACTTAATTAAATCTATAGTATAATAGTTTTACAAGTTATAATATACAATTTCACCTTCATTTTAAACATTTGGTATCATAGCTAATGATTGGTTAGATTTTGGGATGCCTTTCTCTTTAAAGTTTGAAGGTTTTCTAGCTATAGTGGGAGCTTTTACTATTGTGTTATTGTATATTTGTAAAAGAAGTGAGTTTTATCTTCTTGGTTTAGAGATTATGGTTTTCTTGACCTTTTGGGAGTTGTGTCATTTACAACGGATTCTTTGATTGTGTTGAGGCCATGGATGATCTTCATTTAGGAGATGATTATCATGATGTAATGGATATATTGTTTACATGTTTCAAGGGGAGATTTTGACAGTGATGGTTTGATGTTTATCTTGTTACCATTTATAGCTCGATATCATAGTTTAGTGGAAGCTTTGGTAAGATATGGTTATGTTCATGTGATTTGAAGAGTTTTTAATATCTTGTTTCATGGAATACCCTTAGAGTCTTTGGTAAAGGTGTTATTGTTCTTCCTTTGGAGAGGATGTAGTTCTTTTTTGGTTTTGAGTATTAATCATTTGCTTGGATCTTCATGATTATGTAGGTTGCATTTAAAGTTGGCATGGATTGATTGGTGGGTACTCATGGATATTAGAGAGACTTGGGTTAGGCTAGATATTTCTTATGTTAAGAGATATGTGTTGGAATGGTTACTTGTTATAAAAGTTTTTTGATATTAAAGATCAAGGAGCCTACAACTGGAAATGGATGTAAGTCCATCATAGACCTAATAAGAAGGATGTCTTTATTGAAAGCCTATATTTCTTGGTGTTGTATGCATAGGAAAATATTAAATCTCTCTTTTGGTCTACTTGATAGGTTAAATGATCTAAGAGGTGTTTCCTACCTGATTATAAAATGCTTTATTTATATGTATCTTGTCTTCTCTTATGCATTAGTCTTGAAAGTTGAGTTCTGAGGGATTGTTGAGAACTAGATGCATGATTTGATGTATTTCCATTGTTCTCCTTGCAATATTGAAATTGAGTTAGTTCTGAGGATTTGGGTAGGAGAGGTACAAGAGATAGTTAGTGGCTTTGGGAATATTCACTTTTGTTGTGGGAATGTTTGGCTAAGTTTTATCTACTTTCTGTGAGAGGTTTACATCTAAGTTCTACCATGTTTCATTATTAGTTGTTGATAACCTTTCAGTTTGGGAGTGTTGAAGGAGATCTTACTTTACACAGTTTAGCACATGTTAGTGTGGTATACGAACATGGTTTGATTTGTAGGTTCGCTCTTTCTGATAATATTGTCTTCTTCTTGAAGGTTCTTGTGTTATGAGAAATGTATTTTGCATATCATTGTATGCTTCTTTGACACTATGATAGAGCAGTTAGACACATCCTTTATGTGAAGTTCTATAGGAGGAATTGTTAGTGTTGTGATCTTGTTTTCAGATTTGACATTACCTATGCAGTGGGAGTTCTAGAAGGTATATGTGTTATGTATGGGAGGGGCACCTCTCTTGGACTAGTTACACTTTACTACAGTAAGTTACTTCAGAGGTTTTTTATCGCACGTTTATATGTGTTATTACCTTGAAATATTATTTTGCAATATGATGGATATACAGGAACTTGTTTGTAGATTTGGGTTAATATGTTGATAGCATGAAGTTCTGCCTATGATAGTTTGGTTATAGAGACTTGGAAAAGGTATTGATTAAGAAAGTTGACACTTTGAGCAATGTTGCAGATAAGATCTGTTGGTGCAAGAAGCCAATTGAACTTGAGTCCTATACTTGATTTATAATAATGATTCCTTGTTTAGAATAATTACAATGTATAATATAAAGTGCAAGAATTCTAGGAATAGGATGCCATTTAATTGCAATCCTAAAAATATTTCATATATCTCCTAAGTCCTTTGAAAGTGTTCCCCAACACTAGGATTAGAAACATATTAAATTCAAATGAAATGAACATGTAAATTGACATTTGTAATTATTCCTAAATAATAGGAACATGTGGGGATGTCCAAGAAGAGCTCCTACAAGAGAGGATCACATGGGGCACCCACATGGAAAGTGGACTTGACCTTGCTTAAGTTAATTATTTGGAAGACTAATAACACTTCAGTAATACATGTTTAGATCCTACAACTTAGGGATTGATATTTACATGAGTGGAATTTAGTTTAGTTTAGTTCAATTCAGTTCAACTCAGTTCAGTTCAGTTATGGTTTAGTTATCTTCAGTTGCATGTATTTAGTTTCAATTGAATTCTATTTGATTTCAATTGAATTGAGTTGCATGACTAATGACTTCAGTTGCATGAAAGACAATAGGTGGATACTTCAATTAAGTGGGGATGGTAAATCTTGAATAATGTTTGCATGAATTGATGGAGAGATATGTTCCAGTTAACTAAGATTGACTTGGACCCACCTTGGGCACCCAATTTGGTATCTTTGAGTGAAGACCTTTTGCATGAGAAGATATTTACAAGGCTTAGTTAAGTGGGCCCATTCTTGGGCTCCAAATTTGAGGTGATGCATCTTACAAGATATTTTCTTGACCAACAATCAGTTAAGTGTTTAGTTTGGGGTGCCTAAATTGAGGAGACTTTGGTTTTGACTTCATGTTATAGTATGAAACTCTACTTTCCCAATCTAGGCATAAATATTTGTGAGGGATTTGTGCTCTTGTTTTGATCAAATCTTTGGAGTTTACAATGCTCATTAATTGTCTATTTATTGCAGCAATTGCATCATATTTTGTAATCTTGGTTGCAAGTTAGTAGGTTGAGCTTGTGCATGTGTGAGGTTTTGAAGCATGGCATGGGATGTGTGGATTCGTGCTTGGTCACATGGAATGCAAGGATAGCTTGTGTTATAGAAATTCTATGAGAATTTTTGTGTAGGTTGTGAAGAAGGATTATTGAAGGAAAGGAAGAATATCAATCAAGGATTGATACAATATTATTGTAATTTTGTTCTAAGGTTAAATACTACAAGCACTATTGATTCTAGTGTATTTTTTCTCGAAATGGTTTCTCCACATATGTGCTATGTCACTTCTATCTTGTCTCATTCTTCTACAATATTTTGTATCTTTCTACAATTCATAAAATTGATCTAAATAAATTAATCATACATAAAGAATTGTGACAAAGGAAAACTTAAATAAATCTATAGTATAATAGTTTTACAAGTTATAATCTACAATTTCACCTTCATTTTCAACAAAAGGTAATGAGTTGCATATTCAATCTCACTCAGCAAGCTTCATAGTTGGTTGCCTCTATTAACCCTATAGTTATTACATGGAATGAGCATAAATCCATGGATTCAGATGAAGTAAGAGGCTCTATTGATCTCATTTCTTCTTCTTTGGAAAATTTGTATACAAATGCCTCTTAACATGTAGATTATTGAAATATGAGCATAGGAGAATCCAACCCAGTTTCTTTATTTTTGGAGTGATACAAAAAATGTTCTTTTGGATAAATTTATAGCTTGCATTATTTACTTGATATTGAATGATTTGTATATTTTTTTACACAACGGTTAAACCAGATGTAAGGAAATTGTATCAAAGCAATAGGAAGAAAAAAAATTCCTTCATGATGTCAACAAAGTTGTTGATATTAATAGTGATCATGATAAAGTGGACAAGAATACACAACACAATTGTCTTAGTTGTCCTAAATTTGAGGTAATTAATATAATGGTTGTCAATTATCTGTCTCAATGTTTTGTCATTATTCATGCTTAAAATGGTTTTTTGGAAAAAAAATTTATAGTTTTTTCATTCTTTAAGTTGTAAGTTAATTTGTCCCAATATTTTTTCATTCTTCTTTTAGAGAAAAAATTATAGCTTTTCCATTCTTTAAGTTGTAAGTTAATATGTCCCAATGTTTTATCATTCTTCATGCTTAAAATGTTCTTTTGGAAAAAAATTATATAGCTTTTGCATTCCTTACTTGACTTATATTAATTTTTGCATGATGATTAAACCACATGCAGAGAAATTATATGAAAGTAGAATGAAAAGGAAAAGGCCCTATCAATAGAACTATTTGCAAAGTTGTAGAACTTCATGTTTGCAATGACATTGATAGTGATTATGATGATAAACTCGATGAGCATGCACATGATATTTATAGTGGAAATCGTTCTGAAGTCGAAGTAAGTGCTATGAAACCACATGCATGTAAGTACTATTCAAATAAGTAATGGTTGTTTTATTATGTAAATAAGGGTAATCATTACCTATTTGATAGAAGTTGGTTAGAATAATAGTGAAGTGTAATTAGCTAGTATACATAGATTATGGAAATAAGGGAGAATATATAACTTACATATGGAAGCTTACAACTTAGTTGTAATAGAGTGCATACATAGATTTGAACAATTCATTAGTGCATTGTGTTTGGGGATTCCATGGTCCTATGTTTGGGGGACTTCATTGCCAATCCATGTCTCTTTCTAGAGTACTCATATAGTCTAGCACAATTGTAGTCTTTCCCTCCATTTGTTTGTACCTTCCAATGGTTTTTTTTTTTCCAAAGTAAACATTTGCTCCTTTGTTATTCAATAGAGTAAAAAAAAGCACATACAAAAATTGATTTTTACCAAGACATAAGACATTACATACAATTGTCAAAAACAATATAATGTGTGTTTTATATCTCAGTATAATGCGCATTTTTTTTAAAAGAAATTTATTGATAAACTCCACTAAGGGGATAAAGTTGAGGTGTTGGATCCATTTGATGGTGTTGTTGTGGGCATTGGGGGGATTCACTCACTATCTATTATACATGGAGTCAAATTGAAAGGAATAGGCGATGCAAATGTAAGTATTTTAAAGGTCACAAGTAACATACCCCTTGCTTATGAAAACAAAATAGATTAAGTTATCTATCTTTTAGAGAAAGAAGGAACCTTCACAAAATGGCCACTAAAATATTAGAAAAAAATTATATAGTTGATGTTTATCATGTAGTACTAGTTGTTAGATAGCTTGGCCCACTACTTTATGCAATATTTTAAATGTGTTGTTCAGGGATCTTAGTGTTTTTTGTTTGTTTTGGAGCTGTATAAGAAAAAACAATCATTGTAACTTAGTTTTTTCTATCACAACACTGAGAAACACACTTTGTAATAATACATTTTTCAAAGAAAAGACACATATTTTTGTCTTGTATCTGTTCTAAGAACATGTTTTCTCAATAAAATTTTACTATTTTTCCTTCTTAATAGTTGTTTCATTATGTGTAAATAAATTATTGATTATATTTTTCTAGGTTTTTATATGTTTAAACCTTAATTAAAGCATCATCATTTCCAACACTTACAAGAAAAAATCAGTGAATAAAAACAATCAAATAAACTACCAATTGACTAAATATACTACCAACTAATATAAATTAGTGAATAAATATGAATAAACATATGAATAAATATAATGGTTATGCAATTAATAAACAATGTATCAATATACTACCAGTTGACAAAAATAAGTGAACAAAAATAATTAAATAAACTACCAAATTGATCAAAATGATCATTAAAATTAATGACTAAATACACTACCAGTGGATGGAAATTAGTGAATAAAAATGACTAAATAAGTGACTAGTTAACAACAATCAATGACTAAATTAAATTCTAAATATATCATTGAATAAAAAATGACTAAATAAGTGACCAGATTACAACAAACAATGACTAAATAAGTGACCAATTAAATATATCAGTGAATAAAAAATGACTAAATAAGTGATGAGATTGCAACAATTTTTTACTAAATATACTACCAAATTGATCAATCAAAACAACCAATAAATTACTAAAAATGGTTTAGTCATCAATTTGGTTGTGTTATAAATGACTGGCAATAAACTACTAATGGTTACACTATCATGTTCGGTCATTTATATGTAGTTTTTAGTAGTTTTTGAAATCATATATTGTTGTTTTTACACTAGTGTTTGGTTGCGCATGGAGGTGGAAACACCAAAATGGGGGTTTGACTAAGGAAATCCCTGAAACAACCCCAACACTATTCATTGTTTCCATGTGTGTAGGTTGTTCATGTGGAGCTTTGTGGGAGGCTTAATAGTTGGACCACCCATGAGCTTGTTCATTTATTTCACCTCTTGTCATTTCAGTCAATTGTTTAATTAATTGTTCATTTAATATTGTTGTTGGTGTTATTTTCCTTATTTTTAGAATTTTGTTTTGTTTAGTCAAATTGTCAAACTTCAATTTTTTAGTAGCTTGTAAGACATATGAGTTTTTGGTGACTGACTCTGCTTTTGGTCTATATGAGACACCAACACTCCATTGAGATGCTAGTGTACCATGCTCTCATCCTTGGGTCAAGCTTCCATCCTCTAATTGAAAGCTAGTATGTTTGTCTCTCAAGACCTTTAAGACCTAATCATGCAACTTTTGAAGTTATTTTCCCATAAATAGTCATAAAACATAAAACATATAAAAAAAATTGCTTTCATCCATCTAGGTAACTTGAGCTGATTTCTTTGAGGTAGTTGAAGATAATTCAATCCTTGTAGACTCTTCTCCATCATAGAGACTTGAAAGTAGAAAATCTCCTCCTCTACACCTCAAAAACCCTAGGATAGGCCACTCATTGGGTCTCCTATGTCTAGTGGTCACTAGTACTTGCAAACTCACTCTGCATGATACAAATGTCATGGTACAAGCACCATCTCCTCTTCACTTGATCCTCTTCTCTCAAATTGCAATGGTGAAAATGACTTATTTGGGCCCTCTAGGCCTATTTATAGGCCCCTAACTCTAATTTTCCCTCTAGGAATGTGACATGTGCCCTCTCACCCTATTGATTTCCACTTTTCTTCTTATTCTTCCTTTTGAAATATATCTACTTCTTCTGAACCTTTCTTTTTGAGATATCGATTGAAATTATTTTGATTGATCTCTCAAGTAGGAATCACCTTCTATTCTATCCATCCCATTCAGGAAATTGTTAACTTCTTTGACACAACATCACTTCAAATGTTGCATCAAAGAGGGGAAAAATGTAGACACCTCAAATCTAACTTTACATTAAAACTAATTGAAACTCTAAATTTAAATGAATTCATTCCTTTTCCCCATAGTTAATTAAATATTCCATTATTTAATTAATTATTTCAATATTATTTTAAATTATTTAAATATTCTCATTATTATTCTAAATTAATTAAATATTTACTTAATTAATTTTCCCTATTGGAATATTCTTCTAAAAAGGTTAAGTTATTTAAAATAATATAGTCTTAGTCATCACCATCCAATTACTCTAAAATATCATTAATTAATTAATTAAATCATCTTTCATTAAATACCACTTAACATTTTTTTCAATTTTAAATTCCTCACTTGTCATTTGCCATTTCCCCTCACATTATTTCTTTTCTATTCATCTAATAAATTCTCACCTACCTCTCATTAAATCCACTAAAGACAAATGTCACTTTTTAAGTTGACTTTGTATGGGACTCTCTCTCCTCTCCATAAAATATGATTTTTAATTCCACCTCTCTTGAGATTAGAAAAAAATTCAAGGATTTCCTCTATTGATATCCTAGTATATTCTTCCAAAATCCTACCCAATCATTGTCATCCAAGCTTCCATTCTCCTTTAGCCCTCACATGAAACTTTTTCTTTTTCTCTTGCTTGAGAGCACCTCTCAACATGAGCCATTGATCTTGTGGAAAGATCTTAGCCCTTCACCTATTTGAACCTCCTTCTATAAATAAAATATCTCACTATTAATTTCCATCAAGTATTTGGCTATAACTAGATTATACTAAAATATCCTTTGTGAAATCAACATTCATATAGAAATTTGTGAGCACATCAATAGGCTTTTGGGTGCATACTTATTTAGCTCAATCATGGAGTTGAAGATGTTTTGAGGTATAATATTTTTGTGCTTATGCATTGTATCTTGTTTATTGTGATTCAATCCATTTTCTTGTCTTCATAAATATTTAACACTTCTAATCCTTTATACCATACTAGACTCCTTATTGGAGAAATGAGGATATGCCTAGTATAGATCACAAATCTCAATATGTGTATTTCTATATGCATCATTTTTTGTGATTTAAAAAATCTTCTCTTAAATATAATTTATTTCTTCCTAATATAAATTTGATTATATAAAATAAAAAAACATGCATTACTATCTTTAATAGATGGCTTATCAAGATATAATTATATCCTTATTAATCTAGAAGATCAATTTAAGTCAACCTTCACTACCCCTTGGGTTATCTTATGTTATATAGCTATTCAATTTGGTTTAAATAATTATGATGAAACTTACCAATGGAAAATGAGTCCAATCTTTCATGATTTTATCCACCAAATTTTAGAAGATTATGTTGATGAAATCTCGGGTAAATCTATAACTTGTGACTAGGATCATGATAATAATATTTGTCTCATCCTTAAACAAATCTAAGTCTATAAGATGAGACTAAATATCCTTAATTGTGTCTTTGGTGTATATAATAGAAAAAAATTAGGATTGATTTATCTCCTATTGTAGAATTAAATTCAATACTCATAAGATACATGCAATAATAAACATGTCTCCACCTAAAAAAGTTTCTCAACTTCAAAGTATTTAGGTTAAAACTTAGGAAATAAAAGGATTTATGTCTTCATTGAATGATTGTACCATACCTTTCACATATCTTCTAAAAATAATATACACTTTCAATTGTATGATAATTGTCAAAACACTTTTCATTCAATTAAGAGCTATTTGGCTAATCCTCCAATTTTGGTGCCAATTATACAAGGGCAACACTACCTACTCTATAGTTGATCAATACCAACTCATGATTTATTATCTCTAATGACTCATCATGATGATGATGGTAATTAAAAATAAACATATTACATTAGATATATCTTACTTGATTGTGAAATTAGATATTCTCTATATAAAAACTCATGTCATTGTCAAGTTTAATCATTTTAAATATTTATTTTAAAAAATAATATTTTATGAAGATTAGATAAATAAGTGATGTTATTATCTATGTTTGACCTTAATTTTGTCTCTCAAAAAGAAATAAAAGGACTATGTTCTTTTTTATCCTAGATTATTTTCATGATGACCAAATTATTTTTATGCAAAATGATTCTACATGGAAAATTTATTTCAATGGATCAAGGTCTCAAACTCATTCAAGTGTGGGGTAATTACACTTCCACGCTTTGTTAAGATAGTTACCCTATCCTATCATTTATTCTTTGGACATGCACAAATAATATTATTGAGTATGAGGGTATGTGCAGGATCATCATGGATAAAATAGACCCTTAAGTGGTGAAAATTTCAAAAATATTAGAGTTAGGCAACTTGATGGAAAAAATTGAATAAGTTATCTATATTATTTCAAAACTATGTAAGAATAGGATTTGTAGAAAATTGAATGTAATTTCTAAACTACTAGGTTTTTTTTTTTTAAATCTATTTGGTGAAATTTTGAAATTTCAATGTTAGTACTTAAATTCGGGAAAAAAAAGAAGTAGGTGTATGTCCACCCTAACCACAATAAAATGATAATTATTTTTTATAATATTTTAGATATAATTATAGGACTCATGTCCCAATGTGATGCATATTTTTTTGTAATTTTTTCCAAGAAAATAATTAATTATGAATTTTTTATTACATCTTTTAAAAAATATAAAAACTTGTATGTCTGACCACCTTAACTTGGTCAAAACTTCATGAAATTCATTTTTTTTTAATCCTATAGTATGAAAATCATAGAATGTGACTCATGTTTTGGATTCAAAAAATGTGATACCATTTGAAAGCTATAGATGCCTTTCAATCAGCCTATCAATCAAGACTTTAGTCAGAATTCAAATAGAAAATGAATAATAATTATTTATTAAAATCAAAGTAAAAAATAATTTATATTGGTGGAAAGTTGAGAATCTCCTTTAAAACCCTTTTCATTTCATCAATTTTGGGTAAGAAAAAATTCATCATCTACATGCCCTACACATACCCATCATATAGCCACTTTTAGGCTCATCATGATCCTGCACATACCCATAAAGCCCTTATTATTGGCTTACATGGTCCAATATCATTAAACATAAAACATATTTAAATTTATGGTGACTCTAAGTTAGTAATAAACCAAATTATAGGATCTTACAAAGCTATGGAAGACTAATTATATAAATATCATGATTTAGCCATGAGCCTTCTCAAAATAAATCATCATTTACTATTGACACCATCTCATGTAAAGGTAATTTTCATGTGGTTTTAATGAAAAGTGTTGCTTCCCTTGTGCCCTTTGACAATATAGAAATTATCACTTTTTAATCCACTTGATTTCTTTTCCTTCTATTAGAACTCAATATTTCAAACCCCAATAGTCCACATTGTGCCAATATCCACATTGTGCCAATATAGACTCTAGAGAATGATACTCTCAGATTTAGAACTACTTAAATGATGGAAATTTTCCTAAAAATACTTTTAAAAGTACTTACATTCATGTGTGAAATATTGTAACATGCTACATTATAATTTCTACTATTCTTTATTGAAGATCCTATAATGGCTTTTGATTTTTTGTTTAAGATAGAAATACTCCTTGCCCCCCAAGAAGTCCATTTAGGCTCTAGAGGTGGGAGTTTTATGGTATATCCTTAGTCCAAAAACTATTTCATATGGGATACTACTAGAAAATAATGGAATAATATTTCCTTTTCTTTTATAAATAAATATGCTCAACATCAACAACATGATAATATAATTTGAGCTCCCACACATGAAATTACTAACCAAGATTCTCCTTGGCCTTTTTCTATATGGGGTTAGGATATCATTGAAAAAAATATCCACCTTCACATAAAGGACATACATCTATTATCATGGCCACATATTGCTTTACGAAGTGGGTGAAAGCTATTCTACTTCATTTCACCACTACTGAAGCAATTTATAAATTTATCTTTGAAAATATAGTTTCAAATTTTGGATTTCCTTCCACCTTTGTTTCAAATAAAGAAAAAAAGGTGAAGAAATTCTTATATAAATTCCATATTCAACATCACTTTTACACATCTTACTATATTTGGTTTAACAATCAAGTTGAAGCTTTTAATAAACTAATAGAATACATTCTTCACACAAAAATTAACAAACATGGTAACTTAGATTGGTATAATTAGTTAACATATGAATTATGGGATTATCACATGAGTGTTCATATTACTACATATATGAATCCATTCAACCTTGTGTACATGGTGTGATACCATCATGCCTTTAGATTTAGAAATTCCATCTCTGAGATTTTCCCTTAAAGGACTTGTTAATAATAATACTTATCATGAACAATGTTTACATCATCTTGAGTTGATTGATGAGCATTGATAAAATTATCTTGAACACCTTCAAGCTAATTAAAATCTTTGTCTCATCACTATAATCAAAATTTTCTCTCATTCTTTTAAAATAGGTAATTTATTTCTCTATGAGAATCAATAAAATTTAAATGCACCTCTAGTAAAAAAATAAAACTTAACCCTAACTAGTTGGGTCCTTACATTATTACCAAATATTATGGTTCTAATGCTTATGGATTTTATCTACAATGGATGATAATATCCTTAAAGAACCTTTAAATTCAATGCATTTTTGTTTCTATCATTTATAAAACTTCTATGTGGCAATTGTTTAACAATAAAAATTTGATAGATTGATATTATTTATCTTCTATGATTTAATCATCAATAGTGATCCCTTGTGTTACGATTTATGTGTGCATTGTTTATTATAGTGGACTATATGATCCATGTTGGAAAAAATATTGTAGATATTTAATTTTCAAATAAATTTTGAAAGCTTACTGATTTATTTATTAACTTGTAAATAACATTAATTACCTTTTTTGCTATAATAATCTTATAAAAAAATTTAGTATAGAAGAAGTTATGTTTATAAATTATTCAAAAACTTTAATTAATTTTCTCATTTTAGTTACAATTATGCATCCTTACAACTAGCTTAATAATGTATATGGCTTAATTTTAATTTGTCAATCAATATTGTGATTATATATTTTTATTTTATTTAGCACATATTATTGACTAAGATCATCATGGTATTTAAATGAATAAATCTGTATAAGTTTGTTTGATTAAATTCTAATGGAATTTAATTAAACATTTCCTATACATCATATGAACATAGGAATCCATGAAATATTAACACATGTATATGAAAATACTAACAATGTCTATGCTAAGTGTAGTCACCATTGTAACAAAATATGGTATATATACATCAAAATCATAATGCATTATAAAAATCTACATCAAGGGGAATGATCCTCAAATCCTTCAAATTTTGAAATATCATCTTTCTAGGGTTATGGCTCTCTGATTGAAGCTACAATCATGAGTGTGTCTTAGACACACTTAGTGATACAAATTGCATACCCATAAGCTCACCCCTTAGTCCAAATATCTCCTCCATTTTGGTGAACTCTCACTATCACATCACTAACACATCATCCATGAAATACTACACTTTAAGATGATCCATGCATGTGGGAGCTATAATTTTTCTCTCTACAAGTATCCGTAGAGTTTCTTGACCTATATTTTTAGTGTGTAACATTCCCCTTCAACACTATCTACCCTTTTTCATGGCCTATACTCACTCTCCCATCATCAAAGATACCTTAGCTAGTAACCAATCCCTCTTCATAGTCAAATATCACACCTGTGCTACTCTTTGTTCCATCTCAACTATAATGTTCATGATATCAACCACCCTCTAACCATCTTGCAAGAAAAACTCATCATTAGTAGCTATAAGATACATAATAGGCTCAAATATCTCTAGGTCATGCTTGATAGTTTGATGGGGCTCATAAGAAGTTATAATGGCATGAATTTTCACCCCTTGAAAATCCCACATTTATGTACCTCCTTACTTAGACAATTAAGTTTGATAATGCAATTTCATGTCCTTCATTCACTTCCCATCCACTTGGTAGTTGTTTTCTATGTCGGTGGAGAATATTCTATCTGGGATGCTAGCAAAACATGTGGAAATATGCATGATTTGTTTGCATCTTGATAGGATTCCTTCCTCTAGACTCTATAGAGGCATTACAATTCTCCATTGGTGATAAAGTGGAATGTCTCTTCTCCCTTTAATGACCTTGAATGGATCTTTTGCCTCCAATTTCAACTTAAAATGACTATCTCTTCCATTCTTTCACTCCTTGATCTCTCTTGAACTTTCTTGATCTCATTCATTCTTGGCAACTATCTTTACACTCTTATTAAAATATTCTAAAGTTCTATCACCTCCATTCAAGCTAAAAGTTGATATTTTTCTAGCTCACTCTCCTCGTTGTGGCAACACAAATCATTGATAGCTTGTGAGATCGCTCCTCCCATTTTCCTTAAGTGCATGTGGTTGAAGGTGATATCACTCCATCTTATTTTTCCCTTACATTATCATCTTAATATCATAGCATATATTTTTTCAACATATTGCTTGGTATTGTTATTTCAATATCTTTCTTTATCACATTTCTCCAATCATTGCTATATTGGCTATCTATGGAGGTGGAAACACCAAAGCAGGGGACTGACTGTGATAGTCCTCTATACACAACCAAAATTTTTGTGTTCTTGTGTGTGTAGGTTTCTCGTCGAGTGAAGACCTTGAAGATATCAACTTGTGGGTAGGAAGGTGTGCTTTCCTTACCCTCTTTTGTCAATTTTTAGATTAGATAAAGTTAAAGTATTCTTCTCTATTATGTTATTTAGTCCTTTTCTATTTCTATTATTGCATTAAAACATTACCATTAGGTTGTTATTTAGTTTCTTTCGATATTTTTTTTACTTTATTCTTTATATCCATCCGAATGCAAGCACCCATCAAGATGCCAATGCCTTGTGCTATCGTCCATGTCCTGTGTTGTAATCCTCTTGTAGTGGGCTACCTAAGTTACAATCAAGACTCTAGAAACTTTCTCACCTAGCTTCCTGAGACATTTGGGCTTATTAAAGGAAAGAAACAACTTGGTTGTTCTTCCTTTCAACCTCTAATCCTATTAGTTTGAGTTAGATCAAGGCAACATATTGTTCTAGACCCTCTTGTGACCTAGGGTCATGAGTAGTTGATCCCCCTCTACATTTTAGTGAACCTAATGTTAACTACTCTAGTTCCATTTCATAGCATTGAAGGAATCTTCTTTCATTTTCTAGGTGTGTTGTAAGTGTGTGCATTGCAGGGAACCTAGCCTTGCAACCCAAACTACGACCCCTTGTGGAGTAGTTAGAAGAGTCCCTAAAAATTGTGAAGTGAACTTTAGAATAGGTCATTGTTTTATTACTAAACCTTTGGGGTCTTCTAAGAATGTCCTTTCTAGTGTATGTAAAAGATGGCCTCTATCATGCATCTTCCTATCCTAACTTTGTAACCTGTGAATGGGTCTCCCATTATCACCTTTACATTGCATGACCTACCTTTGAATGCAAATAGAGAACCCTATCCTCTATATATTCTTCTTGTATCAATGGGAATACCATGAATGGTGTTCTCATTGATCCTACATGTTGAGTTAATTTTATTATAGAGGAGATATTATGCTAATAAAATTTCAATGAATCTAAGAGCATGATATGTACACATGATGGGATTTCCATCCCTCCCATTAGTTCCATTACCCTTTTAGTCCTAGTTGGACTCAAGATTGTGAATGCTCTTTCTGATATTATCCTAGAGTTTGACTTCTTCAGAGTCAAGCTAGGCATTCCTTGGTTGGCTTCCATGAACGTAGTGCCTTCAGTGATCCATAAATGTTTAAAATTCTCCCATGAGGGCTAAGTGCATATTGTGCACAACATTGGGTACAAACCACTAGTATTGTGTGGGGCCTATTCATTAGATCACTTCTAGCTTGCCCCCATTGGTTTGCTTCCTCCAAGGATAGACCTATTGTATTGCACTTACATAAAATACAAGAATGGGGGCATAGCACCAAAAGTGACCTATCCTCCTTCCCCTTATGCTATTTCAATAAATGCTTTCATGATAGCGTAGCAGCATGCTACCTCTTCTTCCTCTCAAAAGGGGAAGGGGAAATCCACTCATGCTTAGGAGCCTTCATCCTCTTCTTTTGTAGTTCCACATGCTTCTTCCTCCATGTGTCTCATGGGTAGTTTGATGGTGCCTACTTGGCAGAAGGCTAAGCGTTAGGTGTTCGACCTTCCTATCTTATCCACAATGCCTCATCCCATCGTATGGTAAGGGAAAGAGTCCTCATGGAGTCATCTCTACATCTTAGCCTTTGTGCCATCCTACTTTTCCTAACCCTAGGGTGTAAAATGGGAAAAGGACCATAACCAATGTGCTTGAGTCTCATTCACCGGTTGTTACCTCTATTCATGCATCTCTTCCTCATATTTTTATCTACTAGTTACTCCCTCTTCCCACAATAGTTGCAATTGATACTTCCATGGCAAGACAGGAGCCTCCTACTCCTCAAGCTGCATCTTCCAACCCTTAGAGACAAAGAAATTTCCTTGTGCATGATCATAAGCATCAAAGGAAAACTTTGGCTATTGAGTAGGATGCTTTGTACAAGGAGGAATGGAAGCTAACAACCCCTATTTTGATATCTCCTACTGTGCCCTCCACTTTTTCCCCTTCTTCTTTGGTTCCCATCACCTTGATCTTGCCTTTGTATCCCCCTATGAGCATGGATTACCCTCACCCTAAAAGGGTGTAATCTTTCATTACTCCCTCAATTGAGCCTCCTTTCTTGATGTCCCTTCCCAACATTCCACCTTTTCCTAGGTTGTGGATATGTCAAATACCTCAGTGGTATTCATTACAATTTTCTCTTCTTCCTCACCTTTCACTTCTTTTGTGGGGATCTCACATCCTCTAATGAAGTGCAAGTTGGAGGAAGAACCTAATTCTAATGGGGCTTGGGAGAAGGGATAGCCTTTTTCAAAAGATGGTTTTTCTTTGGCTTGCATCATCCTAGTGATGAAGGATTCCCCGACATCCCCCAAGTTCATCACTGCCTTCCTTTGGTAAGGTCAACAGTGGATCTCAAGTGCCTCCTTCTTCACCCACCTAGTTGAAACATGACACTCCCATCAAGTTCATGTTCAGCTTAGTGGATGATGTGTTGGATCTGTCAGTGATTTTTGTAAAATCAATGATGTTTACCTCACAAGAGTTCAGAAACGAAGACCTTGAGAGGACCTCTTCCTTGGCTTTTTTCACAAGAGATTCAAAGGGTGATTCCCTTGCTATCTCTCCCTTGTAGGATTGTCTGCCTTCCCATTATAATGATCTAGATTGGGACAATGATGACCTATTGGTTGATGAAGACTAGGAGGGAACCTCTTATTTATTTGTATATTAGATTTGTGTGTGTGTTTTGTTTCCCCTGTGCTTGTTTTATGTGTTTTTGGAGGACCCTTTTCACCCTTGTAGGTGCTTGTATATACGAGTGTTTTTTTTTTTTAACTTCTTCTATTTGTTACATCATTCATCTCTTTTTTGTGCCTTGATTTTTGATAATTGGGGATGATACAAAGTGTTGAGGGCATTTAGGCTTCCCTTCCGTGTTGACCAATTTTTTTATTTTTATTTTTATTTCACATATCCTTCTTCATGATTTGATATACTAAGGGATTGATGAAAGTTCATATATATTATTATATTATATCTATCTATCCATATCTATGAGTAGTTCTGAGCTTGAAATATTAGATCCCCCTTGTCTCTTGATTTATTTTTCTTTGCTTATGCTTCCTTTTTATCTTTCTTTATTCTTTGCTTGTTTACTGATTTTGTGGTGGCTATGTGCTGTCCCTTGCATGTGTGGCAATATTTCCATGATTACATAATGTCATGTATCGTAGACCATAACATCACTTACCTCTCTCTCCTTAGGATGTCACATACCTTTGTGTTCAACATGCACCATCCTAAGGAGGGGCTATCATATTGCTTTGATTTTCAAAAAGGTGTATTCAGTGGCCAATGAATACCTCATTGAAAATTCCATATTTTTCAAGAAACTACATTCTTTAACAAGGATCCCTAGTAGAATTTTTCTTTCGAAATAGATTCGTACAAAAAGGATTTGAAAACTTTCCTTCAAGAAGGGAGTAATTTTTCTAATGAAGAAGTCTAAAAAATTTCTCTTGTGAGAGAGTATTCTTCCTTTTGAATTCCTTGATGAAAGAAATCTTTTAGAAGGATTCCTTGATGCTAGAATCATTTGCAAAAAATATCTCCTTTCAAACAAAGAATCCCTTGAGAAGACCCCTTTCTTTTAAAAGGTTCTAAGGGACCCCTTTGAAATCTCCCCCTTCAATTGTTGACTGTCTGTGTAACTATCTTTTTGTCTACCTACGTAGATTTTCACAATCTAACATGTTTTTTATGAAGATTAACATGTTTCTTTGCAAGACTAATCACCTATAAAGATAAATTTTCAATCAATATTGGAGGATTAGGCACCACGAGCTTCCCTTGCAGGGCTAAGCACTTGTAAGGGACTATCAAACTCTACAGATCCTTTCACATCTAGCCTCCCTTAAAACCAAGCACCTGTAGACCCTTTTGTTCACCTTCTATAGGTCTAAGGGCATACAATTTATTTTTTCAAACTCTCCTTAGGACTAGGTACCTAAGGAACCATCTCCTCTTCCTATGCATTTGAGTGTATCAGATTGTAGTTTTCTTCCTCAAAGATTCAGGTATACATTTCTCAACTTGCACTCTACTTTATGTGCATTCATTAACACTTATGCTCACTAAAGTGGCATAAAATATAATGGAATGAATTTTTACCTCTTGCGAATTCCACATTTACATACCTCCTACCTTAGAAAATTAAGTTTGATAATCTAATTTCATTTCCATCATTCGCTTCCCATCCACTTGGAACTCTTATTTTTGTTAGTGGAGGATATTCTATATGGGATGCTAGAACAACATGTGGATTTCTTTGTGACATGTCATCATGACAGGATTCTTGCCTCTAGAATCCACAAAGGTGTTACAGTTCTCCATTGGTGATGAAGCATAATTTCTATGCTCCCTTGATCTACCTCGAATGGCTCTTTTTCCTCCAATTTCACCTTCAAATCAATATCTCTTCCATTCTTTCCCTCCTTGATCTCTCTTGAACTTTCTTGATCCCATTAATTCTTGGAAACTATCTTCACACTCTTCTCCCAACATTATCAAGTTCTATCACCTCCATTGAAGCTACAAGTTGATATTTTGTTGTCTCACTCTCCTCATTGTTGTGGCAATGTCAATCATTGATAGCTTGCAAGATCACTCCTCCCATTTTCCTTGAGTGCATGTGGTTGAAGGTGATATCACTCCATCTTCTTTTTCTCTTGCATTATCATCTTAATATCATAGCATATTGTTGTTCAACATATTTCTTGGTATTGTTATTTCCATATCTTTCTTTATCACATTTCTCGAATCATTCCTATATTGGTTGTTCATGGAGGTGGAAACACGAAAGCAAGGGACTTACTACATCAGTACTCTATAGACAACACTAACATTTTTTCGTTATTGTGTGTGTAGATTTCTTGTTTAGTGAATACCTTGAAGATATTAACTCATGGGTAGTAAGGTGTGCTTGCCTCACCCTTTTTTGTCAATTCGTAGATTAGATGAAGTTAAATTAATCTTCTTTCTTTGTTGTTATTTAGTCCTTTTCTATTTCTATTATTGCATTAAATCATCCATGTTAGTTTGTTAGTAAGTTTCTTTCAATATCTTACTGTACTTTATGCTTTTTGTCCATATGGATGGCACCACCTCACTGAGATGTTGTATAAGAGTGAATTTGCACCCCTTGTGTAAATTCCCTTTTGCATACCCTCACCTTAGAAAATTAAAACTTATGGAAAAATTCCACATCATCCATCTAAAATGCATCCACTTGGCATGTGTTGTGTGTGTTGGTGGGGGAATATTTGTTAGGGATGCAAGTGTGGCACATGGGTGTATGCATGGTGCACTGTTATCTCTAACAGATTCCTACCTCTAATGTCTGTAGGGATGTTACACTCCTCATTGGGGATGAATTGTAATGCCTCTATGTGACCAACCAACCCAAAAATGACCCCCTCTCTCCCATTTTGGTCTTCAAATACATCCATTTCACTATCACTTCATCTTCTACACACTCATCCATTCATTCTTCCAAGATATTCTAACGATCTATCACATTCTCTCAATCATTTTCACACAACTCCATTGAGCATTGCAGCAAGAAAGATTGTTACTCCATCAATTCCATCCTTGTATGTGTGGTGCTACCATAGAAGTTGCGAGTTTGGAGTCTTGTGAGACCTCCCTTTATCATTTTTGCAATCATTTTGAATTTTCCAAGCTCGTTGCTTACATCCTCCCTTCATTGGCCTTGAGAACCTTTAGGTGGAGGTGGTATCACTTCATTTTCCTTTCGTGATTTGATACAGTAGTGTAGGATATTTTGTGGTGTTCAGTACTTTCCTTTCTATTTCCTTTATTGTACCTTCTACTTCGTGGATTTTTTGGTTGTATGTGGAGGTGGAAACACCAAAGTGGGGGTTTGAATAAGGAAAAACCCTATACAACCCAACATTTTTCCCATCTCACTTGTGTGTAGGTGAACATGTTTGTGGAGCTCACTAGTGAACTAGAGCTTTAGTGAATTGATATTCATTACCTTTGTCTTCATCTACTTGCTTTATCATTTATGTACTTACTTTATGTACTTCATAATTTTGTTTATTTCATTAAAGATAGCTAGCTAGGTATTTAGTAGGTTCTCTGGCATTTTATACTGTACTCTACATTTTCTAGACATACGAATGCTAGTGTGCTAGACACCAGTGTGTCGTGTTTTCATCACAGACCCATGCTAATGTCCTTAGACAAAGAGATATTTGAGGTGTTGTATGAACTCTAGAAATTAGTTCATCTAGCCCCATTTAGGATTCTGGATTTGTAGAGTGATAGAAGAACTTGAGAGTGCTCTTCATTCTCGATTCTTATCCCAAACACCCATTAGCTTTTCGTAAGCTAGGGCAGCCCTCCACTCTCATCTCTCTATGACCTCAAGCCTTGGTGTGGTTGGTCCCCCTCTCTTACATTTTTGGTGAACCCAATGTGAACAATGTCTATCCATTTTCCTGTATTGAGACTTTTCCCTCATGCCTAGTGACTATTATAAGCCTAATTGTTGTGAAGGTTTATGCGCATCACAACCCAGTCCACAACTTCTAGGTACATTATTAGGAGACGTGTGTGACACCTATCGATGGAGAATATGAAGGTCACTTCTAGTTTCACCTCCAGTTTTTTCGCTAGTTTGGCTACCAACATTACTACTAGTTTTCCTATAGGCTTGACTAACGAGATGGGTTTCATAGATGAGACTAATTGCATTCCTACCACTCTAGCATCCCTTATGACTTTGTCTATGGATGAGATGAGGCTATACATATCCCTGTGGAAAACATTTTAGTATTGGATAATAGATTTCCAAACCTTGTGAAGAATTTAGAGAGTAGTGAGCATGGCAAGAGCTGCTAGGCTTACTAGTGAGGTGAGACATTTGTTAGGAAAGGATCAAATGAGTATAGAGTTCTTATGCAGCCTTTTCAATCTAACCAAGGCTTATATCCCCTTGTATAAGTCTAGATCAAGAACTACTTGAGAAGAAGTGATTGATGCCTATGAAATACAAATAGGCATTTCAATGCCTACCACATTTGTATGCATGGTTGAACCAGTCCCCTTGATCAATGTCTCCTCTACTTCTCAAAGGCGTAACACTATCAAGGTGAGTAGAATACCCCTTGGTTTCAACTTCACCCCTCCTACTACCCTTGGCAGTGGAGGCTCCATTGGAATGAGTGGTGGTGGCTTTGGTAGAAAAGGTGGCACTAGTGAAGGTGGCTTTGGTGGAGGCCATGGTGGTGGTTTTAGTAGTGGAGATGGCTCTAGTGGAGGCCCTTTTGGTGGTGGTGGCTTCGGAGGTGGTCACTGATGAGCCCAAAATATGCTCATGATTTGAGTATTATATTGTATTTTTGACACCCTTACCTTTTGTTGTTAATGGTTATTTTTACTCTTTAAAGACCTTTTTATCAGGTGGCATCCTATAGCAATACATTCCTACATTCCTGCAGCCTAACATTTCTGTATGTACATATTAATTACCTTGTTTGACTTCCCAAGTGATTGATATAATGTATGTAGTTTTTGAATGATGAAATAGATTTAATATGTGATTAATGAATGAATATCGTGTAGTTGCCATGCATGTTTTCTTTCACTTCTGTTACCTTGTGTTTCGCAGGTTGTTGAAGAAAGCATGAACGAGTCAAGCACAGCTGATCTCGGCCTTACAGTAAAGTCCATTTCCTGCAAAAACTCGAGGAATTTGTTCTGATGAGGACTCTCTGACCGAATTGTTGGGAATGAATTTAAATGTTAATTACTTTGGAAAGAGTGGAGTGCTAGATTCTCTATAAATCGGGTTGAACGAATAAACTCATTTATGAAGTTTGTTCCTCAGTTTTAGGATATATTTGTATCCATGTCTTTCTTTGTTAGGGTTAAGTAGTTAGTTACTTTCCTGATTTAAATAAGTGTTCCTCCTGCACGAGGGAACAAGATAGATAGAGAAGCAGATTATGTAAGAGTTAGTATCTTAATAAGAATCAAATTTTTGTTAGTTTTCTAGATAGAACAATCAATGTAAATGACTTTAAGTTATGAATAAAAATTGATGAAGTTCTGAGTTTGATCTTTGTGTAAATTAGTTGATGCTTGCTAAGGGGGCCCACTTAGTAAGTATCTATAGTTGAGTAGTTGTTTATCTTCTATTGATTACAGGTTAGATTTCATTCTTGTAAGTTTCAGTACAAACTTAGTCTTATATTGTTCCTATAGCATTGGGAGTCCATCCTTGTGTTCGTTCCTGCAACATAAGGCCAGTTCATGGTTTGTTTCTTAGTAGCAGTTGTTATGATTTCTGCCTTGGTTAAGTTATGTTTGAGTTAAGAAGGCCTCACATTACTTTCCTATAGCATAGGTAGAATTTCTTCCAAGTATTTATTTCTGATAAGTTATGACTAAAACTGGTTCTTAGTTCACATACAGTGTTGCTCCATTTCAAGTATACATTCCCTAGTTTGACAAGTAAATGAATAAACCATGAAAAGATATTAGTTGCCTGCTGGAATATCTAATTCCCATAATAGGTTTTGCTATGATTTTCATATCCTTTTGTGGACGTGACCATTTTTGGCGCTATTGCCAAGGATGGTGTCAAGCTAAGAACCTACTATAGTCATTTTTAGGCAGTAGTTTAGTCTGTTATTCAAGCATTTTACCCCCTTCAAATTGCATGCATAGAATAAGAGACACTCAGGGAAGATTTCTCCCTAACCTTCCGTTCATTGCTAATAAAACTAAACCAGCTTATAGCCTATTTGAGGAAGAAGGAGATTTAGGTATTGAACCATTTGCTGAAGATTTGTTTGCTGACTTGCTATTTGGCCCAGCTGACGAAGAGCCTGAAGAAAATCCATTTTCTTTGATACTTCATCAAGCGAACATGGAACGTAATCCACCGAATCAACCTCCGGCTTTTGAATTCCCCATTGTTTCTCAACAAGACAAGGACAACCTTAATATTATTCCTTCTTCATTACTTCCCAAGTTCTATGGCCTAGTTACAGAAGAACCAGAGACCTTGTTTGAGTTTGATATCCTTTGTCGTAGTTATGATTACACTTCAGATGCTCACAAACTGAAGTTGTTTCCTACTACCTTGAAGGAGGGAGCTCTCAAATAGTTCATGAGTTTGGGAAGGGGTGTTGTTAATAGTTGGGTAGCCATGCAAACAAAATTTCTTGAGAAATACAAGGAATATTGTAAGAGTGGTAGTAAGGGTGATGATATATTCATAATTCAACAAAAGGAGGATGAAAGCCTATAAGACTATATCTCAAGATTCCTGTTTTCTCTGAAAAAGAATTCAGACCATAATCTTAATGAAGAATCTCATAAATTACTTTTTCTAAGGAAAATTAATGATACCTGTATAGATGCCTTGGACCTGATGGGAGGAGGAGATATCACCCAAGCATCTTGGGATGATATCAAGAAGATATGTCTCAGTTACTCCCGAGCAAATGTGAAGAAGGGTCAAAGTCATCAAGCTACAGTGGGAAAGTCTTCTTCCAATGGAGTCTCACGGATGGAGATCACAAATTTGCTATTTGATTTCAAACAGGACTCATAAAAAATATGGCTACACAGTTGGATACCATGCAAGCTCGGAAGAAACATGAAGAGGCTGAGGAAATCCTAGCTGAGTTTTGTCCACATTGTAGATAGAAGAAACGTGACTGTAGATGTAAGATGGTGGCCAATATGGAGGCTAAATAGTTACCTACTGATTTTAAGATGATAGAAGGTGATGATGACCAAGTCTTATTTGTTGCACAAAGGAAACCATGGGCTCAAAGACAAGGTATGCCTCAAGATCCTTCAACTTTTGGTAATCCTTATTCTAATTACAATAACCAATGGAAACCTACATATGGCCCATCTCCACCTTGGAATACTCCTCAACCATATTGGCCTAACTATCAGAGCCCTCAATGGCAACCTCCTCGAGGAGGTTGGCAGCAGCCACAAGGACAATGGACTCCACCTTTAGGTAACTAGTAGTAGAACCCTCAATGGAGAGGTTCTCATCAATGGTAGAAAAAACCCCTTGGATTCTTGCAGCTTCAGCAGCCACAACCTCTGGCCCTTATGCCTCCTCCTACAACACCTGCAGCAAATACTGGCCCTCTAAAAAAAATGCCTATGTTTGCTCAACCATTGCTAAATCCTAATAATAAGCAGTAGCAACAACAACAACCTATGTATTCTGTAGAAGCCAACTAGTATCCAGCTTATGCCCTGAATATCAATGATATCCATCTCAAGTCTAGAACCACTCTCCCTACTCCACAGCCACCTATATTTACAGAGATTCCATACTCTACTACTGAACAACCTACTGATCCTGCAGAAAATATATCTGTATCAGATACTACCTCTAAGGAACCTATCCTGCAGCATCAGGCTACACCGCCTTTTCCTCAGAGATTGCAAATTACTACACCCAAGACCATAGAAGAGCCCACCTTTGATATTTTGGATCAACTAAAGAATGTACAAATTCAAATTCCTCTTTTTCAAGCTATTAAAGATGTTCCAATGTATGGAAAAGTCATTAAGGAGGCATGTTTAAAGAAACAAGGAAGAAAGAAAAAGGATCCCCAAACTATCCATGTTCTAGGACAGTTGGCAGATATTATGTTGGGGAAAGTAGTCATTCCAAAATATACTAACCCTGGGAGTCTTGTAGTAAAAATAAATATCAATGGTCAGATAGTAAAGAATGTTTTGATTGACTTTGGTGTAGCCATTAATGTAATGACTAAGCACACTATGGAGTGTTTGAATATCCCAAACATTTGGTCTACATCGACTATCCTGCAGCTTGCTGATAGTTCCACAGTCACACCTGATGGAGTGATAGAATATGTCATTGTCACCCTTGATTCTTGGGAATACCCCAAAAATTTCACCATATTGTCCACTAAGGCAAACTTAGGAGGATATCCTATCATCCTAGGTAGACCCTGGTTAGCTACAATAGATGCCTTTATAGAATGCTATTCAAGAGACATGACAATTTTTGATGGTCAGTCAAGAAAGAAATTGGATTTATACTCACCTGCACAGCCTCTGCTAGACTTGTCTCAACCAATTTGGGCAGATTTAGGAGAGGAAACTGAAGAATTCAATTCATTAGCTTAGTTAATGATGCTACAAAATGATATATTTTCTCAGCTTCAGAGTGAGGATGACCTACTTCTACACATTTTGTAGTTTAGCTCTGGTCTGAATATCCCATCTATTTCAAACAACTATTCTCAACAATGTTTCTTGCAGCAACCGAATCTTGAGAGCCATCACAATTTTCTCTTATGTGACATACAAACACCACCTTTCAGAAACCTCAATAAATGATCTCACGAAAAAAATAGAAGTATCTCCAAGCCGCTATCTACATATCAATAATAAGTTGCCTCTGTCTCAACAAACTACCCTAGCCACAATGTTGCAAGCTCAACACAGAGCTTTGGCATGGGACTATGGGGATATGAAGGGAATCGATTCTCAACTCTGTACTCATAGGATCTACATCAAGGAGGATTTTTCACCTGTTAGGCAGCTTCAAAGAAGAATCAACCCAACACTCAAGGAAATAGTTAAGCAAGAGCTTCAAAAATTGCTTGATGCTGGTTTTATCTATCCTATCTCAGGCAGTCAATGGGTATCTCCACTGGTAATTTTTCCTAAGAAGGGTGGAAAATGGAGATTTTGTGTAGATTATAGGGAGCTGAACACAACAACTAAAAATGATCACTTTCCACTGCCATTTGTTGATCAAGTGCTAGATTCATTGTCTGGTAAGAAGTATTTCTCCCTTTTGGATGGATATAGTGGGTATAATCAAAATAGAATTGCCCTGGAGGATTAGGACAAAACAACTTTTACCAGTCCATGGGGTACTTTTTCCTACTCTATTTTACCTTTTGGCCTATGTAATGCACCTGCAACATTTCAAAGGGCAGTGATCAGTATTTTTGCTGATATTTCTCATGACTCTATGGAGATCTACATGGATGACTTCACCACTTATGGAGCCACCTATGAAGAAGCATTAGCAAATCTGGAAAAATTATTGGAAAGATGTAAGGAGAAAAAATTGTCTTTGAATAGTGAGAAGTGTTTTATGATGATGCAAGAGAGAATTGTTCTAGGCCACCATATTTCTCAAGCAGGAATTCAAGTTGATCCTGCAAAAATAGAAGTCATTTTGACCTTTCCAACACCTGTGAAACAAAAGGATGTTAGAAGTTTCCTAGGACATGCTGGATATTATAGAAGGTTCATCAAAGATTTCAACAAAATAGCCAGTCCATTATATGCCTTATTGACTAAGGATTTTGAATTTATCTGGACTGAGGCCTGTGACAAATCTTTCCTATAGCTTAAGAATTTACTTACTCAAGCACTTGTTCTTCAAGAACCAAAGTGGAGCTTGCCTTTTCATATACACACAAATGCTTCTAACTATGCCATAGGGGCAGTGTTAGGACAGAAAGAAAATTCCATAGAGCATGCCATATATTTCATTAGCAAAAACCTTCAAGGCCCTAAATTAAACTACACTATCACAGAGAAAGAATTGCTAGCAGTTGTATATGCCCTAAACAAGTTCTAACATTATGTCACTGGTTATCAAATATTTGTCCACACAGATCATGCAGCAATAAGATACCTCATGAACAAGCCTACCATAACTGGCAGATTAGCAAGATGGCTCCTATTGTTGCAAAAATTTGATATTACAGTCATTGATAAACTAGGATGGGCTAATGTGGTGGCTAATTTCTTGTCAAGACTTCAAAAAACTACACCTGCTACCCCAGAGGTACTTGATGATAGGTTTCCTAATGAACATCTATTTCTCATTGTTGCTCGAAACCCATGGTATGCAGATATTGCAAATTACTTAGCAGCCAACAAGATTCTAGGCCATTTCTCACTAAAGGAAAGACAAGTGTTGGTGGAGAAAAGTTTTAACTTTTCATGGATTGTAGACTACGTATTTTATATAGGGCCTAATCAAGTCATGAGAAGATGTATTCGGGAAGATGAAACATATGAGATATTGCATGCCTGTCATGATGATCCATGTGGGGGCCACTTCGCAGCTAAGAGAAGGTGCTGGCTACTAGATACTATTGTCCCACACTACACAAAGATGTTGCAGCTTACACCAGGAAATGTGACAGATGCCAATGCATGGGAAGACCAACAAGGTTTGATGAAATGACCCTATATCCTCAAGTGATAGTCAGCCCCTTTGATAAGTGAGGCATGGATTTTGTTGGGCCCATCGATCCTCCATCCAATGGGAAATCATATATTTTAGTTTGTACTAATTATGTGACCAAATGGGTAGAAGTGAAGGAAATGACACATGCCTATGACAATAAGGTTGTTGAATTCATGTATGAGCAGATATTTACTCGGTTTGGAGTCCCAAGGGAGCTTGTCACTGATCAAGGAGCTCAATTCACATCCAATTTGATCACTGTGCTAATGACTGATTATAAGATCAAGCATCGAAATTCTAGCCCATATCACCCTTAGGCCAATGGTTAGGCATAAGTTACTAGCAAAGAAATTGAGGTGATTCTTACCAAGACAATCCAATTACACAAGAAAGATTGGAGCAATCGACTTCCTAAAGCAGTCTGGGCCTATAGGACAACGTGGAAGACAACTATAGGGTTTCCCCTTTCTGAATTACTCTATGGAAAAACTGCCATGCTCCTAATAGAGTTTGAACATAAGACCTTAAGGACTACTCTAGAGCTTAATATTGACATTTCAGAAGCCCAAAAAGAACTTCTGCAGCTGAATGCATTAGATGAACTCAGAAAGGTGACCCTGCAACATACATAAATTGTACAACAGCAGAGGAAGAAATGGCATGACTGCCATATCCGAACTAAGAAATTCTCTGTGGGTGATTGGGCATTGCTTTATGACTAGGTATAAAGAAAATAAAGGTAAACTCACTACCCAATGGCTTGGTCCATATGAAATTGAGAATGTATTTTATAATGGTTCAGTTCAATTAGTCACAATTGATCTTGTTAGATTCAAGCTGTTGGTTAATGGACACTGCCTCCGGTTGTACCATAAGCTAGCCTCGAAAGAAGAATTTATGCAACAATTTGTTCAGGATCCTGCCACTAATCTTCCTATAGCAAAAGGCTCAGGCCTTTCTCCTGCAACTTCACCTTAATGTTGTAATGCATGCTCATAATAAAGGTTTCCTTTCCAAGGAAGCCCTTTTTCTCCATCGTCCTTCATCGCCACCATTTATTTCCTTTTCTTCCATCTCATCCATTCATCTCACCTATCCATGTCATCCATCCGCACCACCCTTAATTATGATTTCATTCCCAACCGTAATTTCATGCTGCAGCTGTCATCTTTTTAAGCACGTATGGGCATTTATTGAAAGGTACGCGATATCTTTTGTTGTCACATCATTCATTTATTTCATTTTATTCATTCACTACTATGTCAATATCAGTCCTTATTATCTGATATTATCCTATCCTCCAGTACATGTGTGGACACATGTCACATTTTAAGTAGGGGGTGAGATAATCCATTTTTAAAACCTTTTCTTACGTTGCTGTCACAACCGTATGAATATTTTTTTTATGTACTTTCCAAATATGACTGCATGTTTCCATCCTAGATAGCAATTAAATTGCTTGCTTTGAGTAGTTGTAACAATCCTTGCATGCAAAGATCTTTTGAGTTCATTTTTGGAAAAGAAAGGAAAAGTGACGGCAGGACAGAAAGAAGCAGAGCAGAAAAAGTAAAAGTTTTTTGGATTTTTAGAAAAGAGTTTGAGTTTTAGCTAAGACAATTTATGAATATGGGTGGTCAATTGGTAAGACATGATCCTGTAGCTCATGAGTTATTGACACAAAATACTCAAACAATTCAAGAATTCAACCTTTGTAGTTGGTTGAATTAATTTTTGAGGTTAGATTCTTTCAATGAGGAAGTTGCAGGAGAATTTTTAAGAACTCTTTCTGAAAGAGAGGCTACAGTATGGGGTTTAACAGTAGCTATAACAGAAGAATGAATTGCATAGGTAATTGGGCTTCCAGCCATAAGAGAGAATTTTTCTTTGGATGTTGTCTCTGCAAGGGCAGAATTTACAGTACCAACTGATGGACCCTTGAAAATCTCTAAGCAAGGATGCAAATGAGTGTCGTTGCCTCCTCCCTACCCAGAATATGCTACTTTTATAATCAGGTACTTAACATGTGAAGGTCATTTTTATTATCTACATTCCTACCATTTTAAATTATTGAGTCATATGAGGCATGGGTTAGCCATTAATGTCTCAAACTTTTTGTTAAATCTTTTGAAGCAATGCGCCCATGAAACCCAGAGAGGGAGGGATAATTTTGTTGCCCATCATGCCCTTATTAAACTCTTGATTGAAAATTCTCTAAGGGATGTGTCACCTCTTTCCTGGCAATAATTTGTTTCCCAAAAGAATTTTCAACCACCAGAACCCCCTAGGGCACTTCCTGCATTGCCTAAGAAAAAGAAAAAGAGAATAGCATCTACAAGTAGGGAAGCAGAGCAAGAATCATTTGCTCTTGCAACACCTAGTCCTACAGCCTCCATACTAGAGCCCTCTGCCCGAATACAAACTAGGTCTACCAGTAGAAGGGAAAAAGGAAAAATGAAGGTAGGAGAGTCCTCTGGGGCAAAGAAAACCCTAGAAACCGACCCTCATCCTTAGAAGAGGTAATGTTCTACTCTTGCAGCATATTCCCCTGCAATAATTTCTCCTACAACAATGCTTGTTTCCACCATGAACTCACCATCATCTTCTTTTGTTAAGTCTGAGCCCTCTAAGCAATTTAGAAAGAGGAAAGCTACTAGAGCACCTCCAACAGTTGCAACAGTGCCAAAAAGGGTTTCAGCAAGGAAAAAATGTAAAGTCACCCCTACCTCAGTTCAACCCAAAATTATAATAATTTCTGGGGAGTCTGAAGAGTCTGAACATGATGTTTCTCAGAATGTGTCTGAGAGTGCTGCACAAAGCCCATTTGTTATTCCTAACGAAGAACAAATTAAGACAATGGAAGTTGAGCATAATGAGAAGGCGATGCCCAGTCTCGATGACTTGGCTGACGTAGCTATGGAAATTATAGAGGAAGATCAATCTTTTCCAACACAGCGACAATAATTTATCCTGTAGCAAAAAGAAGAACAACCTATACAATTTGAGGTATCCAATGAAACCTCATTACCCTCTGCAACCTGTCAAGAAATGACTGTGTATAAAAGGACATTTTTGATTGAATTTATGGAACACCTTAAAACTACATGGAGGCCGGTGACATTTTAGACCTTGAGTTTTCACCACTTGGCCAAAACTCAATTACAACAAAGCCTTTGGGAGGTAAAGAAGTAGCAATTGAAAAGAAAGATTGAAAGGCAAGAATAGGAAATTTAGGAGTTAAAGGAGAAAATGAATGAAATGATGAAGGTAACTTGTCAAATCATGGAATGTAGACCACCACCCAGAGTTTATGCCATGTGCCTCAAGGAACAATTCCTTTGGTTTCAGTTAATGAGGATTTCAAGGAATTTAGATCCCATCATTCATATAGCCAAATAATTTTATGATGCCTATCAAGTAGCCCCTAGTTGGCTGAAGAATTCTTTGTGCGAATTTTATTTGCATGGCTTTATAATTCCCTCTGAAATAGAGTGGAATCCACTTCTGTACATTGGCGATATTCATTTAAGATCACTCATGTCTTGGGTAGCAAATGAAACAAATTATGGTAGACAGTTGGAAGCCTATGAAGAAGCTGAAAGGGATGAGCTCATCCCTTTCTGACCTAAGAGTTCAGATCCTTACACAATGTTGAAGACTTGGTTTACCATTGCATATGGATTCAATAATCAAGAATTCAGAATGAAAATATTTGACCTTAGGAAACAGGTGTATGATGAATTTAAAAGCAAGCCATATTTTTTTGGAAACTATCGTCTTCCAGAATTGAGAAAAGATGGGAAAATTTAACTGTTGGGTTAAGAAGGTCAGAACCTCATAGTCCCCTAAATTTCAAGGCAACCCTCGGAAGAACAGAAAGGTACATGCAATGCGGTCTTCAAAAGAGGTTTGAGTTGTGGTTGCCTTTGAAATTTTGACCTCCTGTGTTGATGTGGTCACTTTACCCCTATCGAGCCACAGATATTAATGAGGATATAGACGCCCGAAGATATGAAAGATGGTAGAATTTCAGAGGCTTTTATTACAAATTTAGAACTTCATTTCAGGGTCATGCCACACCAACTGATTTCAAGGAGACAACCAGAAGATTTAATGCTGGAGGACTAGCATTAGGTTAAGTAGGGGGAAAATGATGAGCCCAAAATATGCTCATGATTTGAGTATTATATTATATTTTTGACACCCTTACCTTTTGTTGTTAATGGTTGTTTTTACTCTTTAAAGAACTTTTTATCGGGTGGCATCTTGTAGCAATACATTCCTACATTCCTGTAGCCTAACATTTCTATATGTCCATATAAATTGCCCTGTTTGACTTCCCAAGTGGCTGATATAACGTATGTAGTTTTTGAATGATGAAATAGATTTAATATGTGATTAATGAATGAATATCGTGTAGTTACCATGCATGTTTTCTTTCATTTCTGTTACCTTGAGTTTCGTAGGTTGTTGAAGAAAGCATGAACGAGTCACACGCAGCTGTTCTCAGCCTTGCAGTAAAGTCCATTTCATGCACGACCTCGAGGAAGTTGTTCCGGCGAGGACTCTCTGACCAAATTGTTGGGAATGAATTTAAATGCTAGTTACTCTGGAAAGAGTGGAGTACTATATTCTCTCTGAATTGGGTTGAATGGATAAACTCATTTATGAAGTCTATTCCTCAGTTTCAAGATATATTTGTATCCACATATTTCTTTGTTAGGGTTAAGTAGTTAGTTACTTTCCTGATTTAAATAAGTGTTCCTCTTGCACGCGGGAACAAGAAAGATAGAGAAACAGATTATGTAAGAGTTAGTATCTTAATAAGAATCAGAGTTTTGTTAGTTTTTTGGATAGAACAATCAATGTAAATGACTTCAAGTTATGAATAAAAATTGATGAAGTTCTGAGTTTGATCTTTGTGTAAATTAGTTGATGCTTGCTAAGGGGGCCCACTTAGTAAGTATCTGTAGTTGAGTAGTTGTTTATCTTCTGTTGATTACAGGTTAGATTTCATTCTTGTAAGTTTTAGTACAAACTCAGTCTTATATTGTTCCTGCAACATTGGGAATCCATCCCTATGTTCATTCCTGTAGCATAAGGCCAGTTCACGGTTTGTTTCTTAGTAGCAGTTGTTATGATTTCTGCCTTGGTTAAGTTATGTTTGAGTTAAGAAGGCTTCGCATTACTAACATGTAGCATAGGTAGAATTTCTTCCAAGTATTTATTTCTGATAAGTTATGACTGAAACTGGTTCTTAGTGCACATACAGTGCTACTCCATTTCAAGTATACGTTCCCTAGTTTGACAAGTAAATGAACAACTATGAAAAGATATTAGTTGCCTACTTGAAGTCCAATTCCTAGGATAGGTTTTTCTGTGATTTTCATATCCTTTTGTGGATGCGACCAGTCACGATAGTGGCTCCTGAGGTTTCTCCAAAGGTGGTTTTAGTGATTCCACTGGGCCCTTGTCATCCTCTGACCCCACCCAACCTATTTTTCAAACTTTCTTTCAAAATAGCCTATTGTTGATAGCAATCTTGAGTACTCCCTTGTAGGGAATGCATATTCCTATGTTTGAAAAGTATGGTGGCAAAGGGGATCTACAAACACATTTGTTAGCCTTCAACACCATGTGTACGGATTTCGTTCACCATGATGCTTTGATGGAAAAAATCTTTACTCAATATATCAAGGAAACAACACTCAAGTGGTAATGTTCCTTGCTTGATAATTCTATATTCTCATTTGATCAACTTGTGAATCAGTTTCTCTATCAGTTATGGGCTAACATTCATATGAAGACGATGCCAAATCTTGTCTTATGTAAGCACAGAGATAATGAGAAGATAAATAACTTCATAGAATGATACCAAGTGCTCTTTTCATAGTTCTTGTATCCACTACCTAGCTTTGATGTACAAAAGGTGTTCATAGGAAACCTATAGAGAACCTAGCAGGAGAAGTTTTCCCTAATGAAATACCATTCCTTTTGGAATTTGTGTGTTGTGTTGTGAGAGTATTAGCAAATGGTAGTTTAGTTTGAGGGACCTTCCTTGCACTCTTGTTCAGAAGGAAAATTCATTGTGTCTATCTCAAGAAAAGGTAAAGTTATTGTGAATGTAGTCATTGCGACTAATGATCATGGCCTCAAATGCAACCAAAAGTTTACAAAGTTATCATAATATTACTCTTCCATTCTACATAAATTGTTGAAGGATAAGATCATAACTTTGTAAAACCCTCAACCTCTTAAGGAACCTTATCCCAATTGGTATGATGTGAATGATTTTTTCCAATACCATTGGGTTAACGGGCATGATATCGAGTGTTGTATGTGCCTGTGTCATACATTATAGCATCAATGATGGTACCATTCATCTCAATGCAACAAAACAAAATGAAAATAAATCGTTAGTGAAGGCCAATAGTGAGTTGCAGATTTACACGAACCCATTTCCATCTCACTTTGTGAACTTGATTATTGACCCCTTTGATGCTTCTCCTCAACCCTTAGTATATGTCAATATGGTTTTGATTACTCCTCCCCCACAGCCTACAACTGGCTTGCTAGATGTGACAATCACCTTGTAGGACTTTCCCTTGAATAACAAGACCTCTCCCCTATACATTCCTACTCGCCTCAATGGAAACATTATGATAGGGGTCTTAGTTGACCCCATGAGCTGAATGGATGTTATTATAGAGGATACATTATGGTTAAATTCATTACAAAGAGAGAAATATGACAAAACAAAGTCTACTATTCATACACATGATGGTATCTCTCTTAAGCCATATGGCTCTATAACTCTTTCCGTCCTAATTGGACATAGGTTTGTGGATACAATCTTTGATGTTATTCTAGAATCTAATCTTTTTAGGGTGAAGTTAGGCATCCTGTGGCTAGCTTCCATGAATGGAATCACTTCCATTATTCATAAGTGTTTAAAGTTCTCATATGAAGGTGTGTTCATATTATACATGACACTGGATATCATCCATTGGTATCCCATGGGGGTTATTCATTGGATATTTTATGGTCTACCCTGGTCAATTCACTCTCTCCTATAATGGACCTACTTTACTAAAAATATGTGAAGTAGAAAACTAAGGGAAAGGGACAACAGGAAATGACCCCTCCAGTAGTGCAGGAGCAAGCTACCTCCTCTTCTCAAAAGAGAAAGGAGAGGCCTGCCATCCGAGGAGTGCCTCTTCTAATCCCCTTTTTGAAGAGGAATTTTGGATGACTACCCTTGGATTCCATGTAAGAATTTTGATGGTGCTTTCTTTGTTTAAATCCAAGATTAGGATATCGGACCTTCCCACTATACCTCCTAGACCTTGGTCCTACCTGTACGATAGAAAGAAAGGTATTCATCAGGGGTCTTCTATGTCTTGGCCTTCACAACCTTCTACCGCACTCCTAAAGTAGTGAATGGGAAGAGGCCCACCACTGAGGTGCTAGAACTGACTCCCCTAGCTATTGCTCAATCTCTTCCTCCTACTCTCACCCAAGAGTCTCTCCCTCCACCGAAGACACCTATGATGGACACTCTGATGGAAAAGTAGGATCCTTTTGTTCCATCTCAGCTTCTAATTTCTGGCTCCTAAAGTCACAAAACTTCCTTGCGCATGAGTGCAAGTGTCAGGGAAATGATCTAGTAGTTGAGAAAACCACTTTAAAGAGGAAGGAAGGGGAGTCGATTGCCCCTATTTTAGGACCTCCTTCTGTGTCCTCTCCCATCCCTTCTACTTTGGTTCAAACAAATTTGGTTCTGCTTCTAACTTATACTGCAAGTGTGAACAACCCTAACCCTAGAAAGGTGCAGGTGTTTATTGCTCCTTTAGTTGAGTAGCCTCTCTTGATGTCCCTCTTGTAAATCCTATCATTCCCTAAACCCATGGACATGCCAAACACCTCGGTGGTGTATGTCACAATTTTCTCCTCCTCCTCCACACCTCCTGTGTTGTCTATGGGGAGTTGAGATCTCCTATGAAGAAGAAGGTGGAGGTTGGAGCTTCTAGTAATGGGGTCACAAGAGGAATCCACCTTCTTCAAAAGGTAGTGGGTATGTGCGAGATCATCATGAAAAGAATAGGCCCTTAAATGGCAAAAAATCAGAAAAATCAGAGTTATGCAACTTGACGTAAAAAATTGAATAAGTTATCTATATTATTTCAAAAATATGTAAGAGTAGAATTTGTAGCAAATTGAATGTAGTTTCTAAACTACTAGGTTTGTTTTAAAAAAAATCTATTTAGTGAAAATTTGAAATTTCAATGCAGTGGTACTTAAATTTCAGGGAAAAAATAAGTAGGTGTCTATCTAACCACCCTAACCACAATAAAATGAAATTATTTTAGATATAAGTAGAGGACTCATTCCTCGATGTGATGCATATTTTTTTGATTTTTTTTTCCAAGTAAATAATTAATTATGAATTTTTTATTACAACTTTTTAAAAATATAAAAACTCGTATGTTTGACCACCTTAACTTGGTCAAAACTTCATGAAATTCAAATTTTCTTTTTTTAATCCTATAGTATACGAAGCATTGAATGTGACACATGTTTTGGATTCAAAAATTGTGATACTGTTTGAAAGCTATAGATGTTTTTCAATTAGCCTATCAATTAGGACTTTACTTGTAATTTGAATAGAAAATGAATAATAACTACTTTTTAAATTGAAAGTAAAGCATAATTTATATCGGTGGAAAGCTGAGAATCTCCTTTAAAAACCTTTTTCATTTCATCAATTTTGGGTAAAAAAATAGTCGTCAGCCACATACCCATCATATTGCCACTTTTTGGCTCATCATTATCCTACACATACCCTAGTCCTAAGCTAGCATGTGTCATCCTAGTGATGGAGAAAGTTATGACAGCTTCCCATGTGTTTGTCACTACTCCCAAGTCACTTAGTGAGCCTAGTAGTGAATCTTAGGTGCCGCCTCCCTTGTCCATTTAGGTAATGCATGACACTCCTATGAAGTGCATGTTTAACTCCTTGGATGAGGTCCCGACCCTGACAATGATATTTGTGAAGTCGCTGACCTTTGCTCCATAGGAACCAAGTAGAGAAGACCTCACAAGGTATTCTTCCTTGGCCCTTGTCACGAGAGGGTCAAAGGGTTCCCCCCTTAACATTCCACCACTATAGGATTTTCTACCTTCCCCATCTAATGATCGAGACTAAGAAGCAGATGATCTCTTCATCAATGAGTGTTAGCGGGGCACCTCTTCTTTACCTTTAGATTAGGTGTGTTTGTTGTGATGTGTTAGCCCATAATTGCATTATGTGTTCTTGAATGACCCTTGTCGCCCTTTTAGGTGCTTGGATACAAGAGTGATTATATGTCATAAACTTTGTCTATTTGTGGCATCATTCTTCCTCTATTATGTGTATTGATTTTTGACAAATTGGGGACAATGCAAAGTGTTGGGGGAATTTATACTTCCCTTCCATGTTGACCCAATTTTTTATTTTTATTTTTTCTTCTCGTGTATTCTTCATGTGTTCTAATATAGTAAAGGGTTGAGAAAATTCATCTATATACTATTACTATACTTATATATATATATTTATGAGTACTTCTGACCCCAAAACATCAAATCACCCCTCTATCCCTTGTTCATGATGTTATTGTTTCTTTTTATAGTTTTAGTATATTTCTCTATTCTTTTCTTGAGTTGCGATGTTGTTGGTCCTATGTGTTGTCCCTTGTGTGTGCAACAACATTACCATGGTGACATCTCGCTATGTCCAACAAGCCACAATATCACTTTTTCATTATTTCTTTTATCTCCTTAGGATGTCATGTGCCTTTGTATTCAACACACGCCATCCTAAGAGGGGGCTACCATGTCAAGTCTAAGTTTTAGAAAATGCATTCAGTGAGTAGCAAATATTTTCTAAAAGTCTTTGCAAACTTTTTCAAAAATCACATTCTCAACAAGAACCCTTAGTGGAATGTGTTTCCTTCGTCATGGGTTCACAAATAAAGAACTTGAATAACTTTCCTCTAAGGAGGGAGTATTTTTTTCCAATGGGAGAAGCCTCAACCTTCCACTTGTGAGGGGGCATTTTCTTCCTTTTGAATTCCTTAATGAAGTGAACATCTTTTGAAAGGATTCCTTGATGTCAAATTGATTTACGAAAAGTGCTTTATCACTTTCAAACAGTGTGTCCCTTGAGTGGACCCCTCTTCTTTTGAATGGTTCATGAGGGACCCCTTTCAAATATTTTCAATTTCTTGACTATATACATGACTGTTTGCTTGTTTTCCTGTGTGGCTGCTTTTTGTTTTCTAACATGTTTTATCTATGGATTAACATGTTTTACAAGTGAGCCTGTAAAGCTACTTTCTAGTTTGACTCTACAGAGTCCCCTTACATTAGGATTCCTTCATGAGAGAGTACTTGGGAGAATTCCTTCTTTTCATGTCCAAGGGCATGTAAAGTGCTTGCATCCTATGGGATTTTTCCATTGTTCTGCGAGCCTTCAATGTACTTTATGCAACTTCATAGTTTGATGGAGCTATGGAGTCCTTTTGTTCAAACCTCCTTAGGAGAGAGTACTTGTGGAATCATTTTCCTACCTTTCACTTTTTCAAATCATGGTCTTTTTCCTCAATGGTTCTTGTATACATTTCTAACTCTTTGATCTGCTTTACTAAACACTCACTGATACTCATGCTCACTAAAGTGGGGGAAAAATGTATAGGAGAAAATTTTCACCCCTTTTGCATACCCTCACCTTAGAAAATAAAACCCAATGGAAAAATTCCACATCACCCATATAAAATGCATCCATTTGGTGTGTATTGTGTGTGTTAGTGGGGGAATATTTGTCAAGGATGCAATCATAGCATGCAGACATCTACACAACATGCTGCCATCCTTGAAAAATTCCTACCTAGATTGTGTTTGCAGGGATGTTACACTCCTCATTGGGAATGGATTGTAACACCTCTATGCGACCAAATGACCCAAAAATGACTCCTCTCCCATTTTGGTCTTTAAATGCATCCATTTCACTATCACTTCATCTTCTACACACTCATCCATTCATTCTTCCTAGATCTTCTAACAATCTACCACATTCTCTCAAGCATTTTCATGCAACTCTATTGAGCATTAAAAAAATCAAGCTTGTTACTCCATCAATTCCATCTTTGTACATGTGGTGCTACCATAAAAGCTATGAGTTTGGAGACTTGTGAGACCTCCCTTTGTCATTGCTACAATCATGTTGACTTTTCCAAGCTCGTTGCTTGCATTCTCCCTTCATTGGCCTTGAGATCCTTTGGGTGGAGGTGGTATCACTTCATTTTCCTTTTGTGGAACCTTGATAGAGTAGTGTAGCATCTTTTGTGGTGTTCAATACTTTCCTTTTTATTTCCTTTATCGTACTTTCTACTTTGTGGCTTTTCTAGCTATCCATGGAGGTGGAAACAACAAAGTGGGGGTTTGACTAAGGAAAACCCCTATACAATTGAACATTTTCTCCCTCTCACTTGTGTGTAGATGAATGTATTCATGGATCTCATTGGTGAACTAGAGATTTTGTGAGTTGATATTCATTACCTTTGTTTCATCTACTTGCTTTATCATTTATGTAGTTACTTTTCATACTTCATAATTCTGTTTATTTCATTAAAGCTAGTTAGATAGGTAGTTAGTAGGTTCTTTGGTGTTTTATATTATATTTTACATTTTCTGTTCGTATGGACACTAGTGTGCCAGAGAGACACCAATGTGTTGTGTTGTCATCATAGACCTACAATGTCATCCTCAAATAGAGAGTTGTTTGAGGTGAAATTTGAACACCAGAAACTAGCTCATCTAGCCCCATTTAGACTTTTGGATTTGTAGAGTGACATAAGCACTTGAGAGTGCTCTCCATTCTTGATTCTTATCCCAAACACCCATTATCTTGAGGTAAGTTAGGGAAGCCCTCTGCTCTTGGCTCTTTGTGACCTGGAGCCTTGGTGTGGTTGTTCCCCCTAGATCTTATAGATTCCAACACACTATGCTATTATCTGTGTCCCATGATATATTCTTCTAGTAGTGGGATGCCTAAGTTATATTCTAAACTTTGGAAACTTTCTCACCTAGCTTTTTCTTACATTCAAGCTTGTTAAATGATAACAACAACTTGGTTGTTCTTCCTTTCAGCCTCTAATCCTATTAGCTTGAGGTAGATCAAGGAAGTCTATTGTTCTAGACCCTCCCATGACCTAGGGTCTTGAGCGGCTAGTCCCCCTCCTCTACAAAAGTTTGTATTATTACCTCTAGCTATACATTAGAGACCATCTCATCTATGTATTGATCAATAAATTTTAATCACTCTTGTGTCCTTAATGAAAAACTAATAAAATATATATATTAGTACCTAATCATAAAAATAAAATAAAACATCATATAACTTCTATTATGACATAATACTATATATATGTAAAACTATCATAGAATTATCTAGTTCTCCTATTTACTAATATATATCCCAAAGAGAAAGAGCACTCACAAGAGTTGTATTGGGTCTAACAAAGGGAAGAAAGGTGAGTATTGTAGTGGTATCACCTTTTCTTGAAACACTTCCTTCTATCTATATTACCCTTTGTCTCACTTGAGGCCTCTCCTCTACCTCTATCTCATCCTTCACATTCTCATCTTTTCTATCTCCTTGGTCATCATTTGAACCTTGTGTACCAAGATCCCCTCCAAATTCATCTATGAGAAAAATGGATGTTTACCATGTAGTTTGCACCATCTAATGAACCACTCTACCAAGTGACATCATCCACATAAAAAACTAGATGATCATCCCCCCTCATTGTTTGATTCACTCAAAGGGACCTTTATGATGGTCAAATCAGGAAGTTCTCCAAACATGACTACGCTTTGGTGAGAGTATAAATAGCTATGTACCACTAGAGTAACTTGTTGTACCTTCAAAAATTATCCCCTAACCCATCACTAGTAAAAGGTCATAACAATATATGTGTATCTCCCTATAAAAACAATCTTAGTTCATCCAGGTCATTCTCCACCAAAGGAAATCCATTCTCCCATAATTCTATATATCTTAGCTTCTAGACTATATCTATTTGTGTATAGCCTATAAAAAATATATCACTAAAATAATAAATCTTTGAATCTCCAATCTTTGTGTAATGAATAAGCTTGAGAATTTACGGTGCATCCAATGAGATTTAGCCTAGGTATCTTGTATATCTCATGAATGTGATGTTCCTAGGAACCCATACCTATAGTAATGTACATGGCATAAGGCTTTTTCCCTCATTATGAATAAAATGATTGAGATCATAATACAAGTGGGTGAGTATTCTCTAACCTCATACAAAAACAATGTACCTCATCTCCATGACTCAAATGATATGAATGAGGTCCCCATGAAAGTTAGTGCCCTATCCATCCATAAACACTATCATGACACTTTAGTAATCAATATCTACCTAATCAATTGTATGGTTATTGACTCCTACTCAAGCCATTACACATAAACAAAGGGAAGAGAAGTGGGTATAATAGTGGTAGCACAATTGCTTGACTCACCCCTCTCTATCTAGCTTGACACATTGAATTTTATCTATAACACCCTATGGCACACACAAAGCCTCTTCTTAAAATTTATCTCCTCTAATTTCTCATCTTTGTTGTATCCTTTCTCATTAGTTGAGCCTTGTGCATTGAGATCCCTTCCAAAGTCATCTATAAGAAAGATGGGTGTTGATTATGTAGTTTTCCACCATCTAATTAATTGCTATATCACACTAACATAATCCACATCCAAAATAGATAATTATCCCCCCTTATTGCTTGAGTCACTCAAAGCGACCTCTATGATGGTCAAACAAGGAAGGTCTCCAACCTTAACTATGTTATGATGAGAGAGGAAAGAGTTTCATACCACTAGAGGAACTTGTTGTACCTACCAAAATTATCTCTTAAACCACCCATATTAAAAAGGTCATAATAATATAATTGTATCTCCCAATAAAAATGAAATTTCATTGCATTTGGGACATCTCTCTTCCAAAATTGACCCATTCTCTCATATCTCTATATATCCTAGCTTCTAGACTATCTCTATTTGTATAGCATACTAAAAATCTATCACTAAAGTAAAAAATCCTTGAATCTCCAATCCTTGTGTAGTATATGTTTGATCAAGTGGTTCATTCAATGAGATCTTTCCTAGGTATCTTTCAAATCTCATGCATGTGATGTGCTTGAGAACCCATATTTTTAGTAATGTATATGTCTTGAGGCTTTGTCCCTCATGATGCATAAAATTATTGAGGTCATAATATACCTGTGGGCGAGCATGCTCTGACCTCATACAAAAATAGTTTGACTCATCTCCACGGATCAAATGATATGAATGAGGCCATCATGAAGGAGAGTGACTCATACATCCATAACCACTCCCATGACCACTTTAGCAATAAATATTTTCCCAATCAATGGTACAGGTACTGACCCCTACATGACCCATCACACATAGACATGTCATGTTATGTCACTCATGATGTTCTGACCTAGAGTGTACTATTGGACCTTCTAAAATATTCCTAGCAACCTATTTTCCTTGACCATCACTCACTAACCATGCATCAAAAGTCTCAAGATCCAATAAACATCCACTAGTGTAATAGTTTCCCTAATTGGGAGATGAAAAATGGATGTGTACACATCTCATTTCTCCATAAGCACCATGAGCATGGTGGTGTGGAAGTGCATATGTGAGAGATCAAATTCCTAGTACAGCCTTAGATTTGGTGCAATAGTACATGCACTCTTCAATCAAAAGAGTCAATAATTGACTCTAAAGTAAGTACAAATCTACCCCCTCAACATTCTCTCCCATAGTAGGTAGCAACTGAAAATAATCAAACATTTGCTATATCACACATCTTTACATATATAAATCCTAAATTTCTCAAAAAAATTTAAAAAATATTGTATGGTAAAAGGAATAGTAAATTTTTTATTTTATTTATCTATTTAATCATTTTTTATAAAAATTAAAAGTAATTTTTCTTATGGGTGAGTGTCCTTTTCCCTTTTTTCTACTATAACAAGTGGAAAAAACATGATGGGGCATCTATTCACCCTCTTTCTCAAAATATCTTTTGAAATTTTCTTCTTCAAAACATTCTTCTCTCCATGTAGTTTCTTTTTATTTTGGGAAAATGATATTTTTTTATTTTACAAGATATTTATAAATTTACATGTTAAGAAAAAACCTACAAAATTTTATGTTGAACATCATGGAGCATTGCCAAACTCAAACCTAGGCGCATTTTTCATTCCACTTGATGCATTTTTGTGTCCTCTACAATTCTCTTTTGTAATACATTATTATAAATTCATGTATTTCAATGTCTACTTTAGTTTGACTAATTTATTAGTGTAATTAGCTCACTAAAGTGGGGGGAAAAGGTAGTGTCAAAAATTGCATACTAGTGTAATTTCACATGTACAACTTGAACCCACCTAGGTTTAATAATTAATGATAAATATTTATATTTAAAAATAAAATATTTTTATTATGTAGTTAATAAACAAAAAGTATTACCAACTTCTAACCTAAATTTAAGTAGATTCCTCCTAGATGATAGCACTATGTGTAAAATTTTTCTTGACGCACTAACATCCAATGAACTTTTGAAAATCAAAAGCACATATTTTATGTGGACCACTTATGACATGTGTCCTAATTCTTGAATGATAAAGTAGAGCCTTTTACTTCCTATTCGAGAAAAAAAAACTTTTTTTCATTTTAGAGGGATCTTTGAGACTCATATAAAATAAACTCTCTTTCTCTCCTTCACTTGAGGAAACTCTATCAAAATATTTACAATCATTATTTTAATTTCTTGAAGCAAGCATTTTTTATTATTGTGATCTATTTCAAACAATGGTTGAATCTTCCAAGTTAGTGATCTATTTCCAAATCAATCACAGATATCACAAATGATCTCGAACTATTGGTAATAATCTCTATTATATATTTTTATTATCCTAGATTTGTATAATAATATCTTTACATTGAAATATATCTATTTATTTTTTCTATCAAATTTATTCATACTCAATGATTTTCCTCATAAACTAGGGTTGACACCATTATCAAAAAATATATTTTTATAGTTTTCTGTTAATCCTTAATGCAAATAGAATTCATAAGATTTTATTTTGGTTATTTGTGGAGGTCGAAAGATAAACACTAGGTTTAAATTGAGATAAACCCATAAATAACCCACAAAATTTATCTCATCCCTATGCATGTAGGTTAGTACGTCTTTGACAATTGAGATGAGAATTTTTGGAAGTTTTGAACAATTTGGTGAAGGATGATAGGACTATACAAGGACATTTGTAGTATTCCTTGACATCTCAATAAGTGAGCTCCAACATCTTGTGCCACAATCAAGCTTTTTTGTTCACTCATTTCCAATTGGAAATAAAATTTGAAGGGAATATATTATTATTTAATTAAACATAAATTATATATTATTCTTGTGTTAATAGATAGAAAAAGGTTCTTAATTTTAGGATAAAACATTTCTAGTATTTCTACTTGAAAGTTTCTTCATTTTTATATTTGGGCGATAGCATATATGTCATATTCTAAGGTAATATAAGGATTTTTTGGTTTAAAATAGTTATCTTTAACTATATCAAATTCCTTACACTACAATTACTATTTAAATTATAATAAAAATATGTATTGCAAGCAATAATTTAGAATTGCATTTGGAAACAAATGAAACATGAAGGATTCCTATTCTAAAATATTAAAAACCTCAAAATATAGCTCAAATTTGATGCATTGAAAGGATGAAAAACAACTCACATTCACCATACACAGGATTTCAATCCACTTTTCCTTCACAAACTCAATTCTAGGCTTAGTTTCAAATTTCCACCTAGTCTTCCAAGTAGGTCAACAAGCCTACCTTTCTGGACATATCTTCCAAATTCTCCAAACAAGCTCTACAAAAAAGTATCAATCTAGGAACCCATTTAGGAATTCTTCCACATATCTAAGTCCCTCTTAGGAATCCTTTGGAACAACTATCTCAAAACTTGCTTTCCATGTTGAACTAGCCTTGAATTAGGCCTCTTTTACAAAGAGACACACCTCAAAACTTGCATTCAACCCAATAAATTATGTGGCAGTCAAAAAATAGCCTACAAAACACTAGATTATCCAACTTTTAGGTCCAAACACACTCGCTAAGACCTATTTCCACAAAACCCTTATTTTCTTCACAATTGGCTAGGGCTTATTGAAAATCACATGCCTAGACTTCACACAACCTTAAAATCACTTTCAACAAGCCTTAATATGCTTGTAAAAACCTATTGTATTCTCCAAATATGTTTCCTCCAAGTATCACTCACACTTCCTTCTTTAACTCACTCAAATTCACTTGTTTTCACCCATTTGACCTCTTTTGACCTCTCAAACCTTAAAAAAAACATCTAAATACACCTATTCTCATAGATTTCATGAGGTTATATCAATTCCTCAACCAAATTCTTCAATTCACCCTCTCTATCCTTGTTTAAAAGGCTCAAATTCTGAGTTTTCACCAGGGTAGCATGGAGAAACTGACACAAGAACTTTTCCAAACCTAAATTGTAACTCCTACACCTACTCCTAAATTATTCAGGCCCATTCCACTGAGAAATAGTTGGTAAAGAAAGGTGGAATGGCCTATCAATCCATTTTAACCTTCAAAACACTAAACCCCTGTTTCTCTGGCCGCTTGTAGAAATCAGTCCTCCAAATGCTTGAAATTCAATATAAAACACTCAAATCAACTTTAAGGTGATTCCAAAAGCTTTATCTATCAATTCACATACATTTCAGAAGAACAACTTGTATGTAACATTACACAGGTTGGGTTTGAGGAAATTACACAAAAATAACAAAAAATAATGATTTTTTATTGATTTTTCCCCTTCAAATTCTTCAACAAAAACTTACATTGATGAACTTCACCTAGTTAAACACTTCCCACACCTAATTAACTACTTAAACTTCCTATAACAACCTTATGAATCCAATGACCGTTAGCCTTCTCACAATTACACTTTTTGCAACTTTATAACATTTTTCATGACAACTTTTTGCAAACTTAGCAACTTTTAAACCATGACCCTACCAAGACTCACAAGACCATAAAGCATTAAAAAATTGCCTATCATGGCCTTATTTAATATTCTCATGACTAAATCACCTATCTAGACTCAAATTCATGAAATAGAACAAGGTGCCTTGCACCATTCTCCCAGCCATAAGATTTCTTCCAAGTCCCTTAGAAGCCTTCATTCTTTGAATCTTCAATAACTCTTTGTTCTTCAAATCTTGATGCCCCTTCTTGTTCTTGCAATGGCTTCATCTTTACCTTTGTATTAGATTTTTCCATGGTTAACAACCCTTCTCTTGTATTTCCTTTTTGAACCTGTATTAGGTCATGCTTTGATTTATCTTCACTAGCTTCATCCATCTACTCTTACTCTATTCTCCAACTCCATTCTTTGCAAAATAATCCACACTTTTTCCTTCACCTTTCATCTTAACTCTTGGCCTGACGCCCATCATCAAGATCATCAAAAAAATGAAGTAGCAAATGAACCCCTTCATTTTTTCACCTCTTACCCTTTCCTTTCACAACTCTTTTCAAGTTCTCTATGCTTGGAACCACTTTCATGGAAGAATTCAACTGCCCCACAACTGATCTTATATTCCAAGGACAACTCTATGTCCTAACCTAGACATCATGCTTCTCCACTTCATTTGAATACTTTTCTAACACTTTCTTCTCAGCCTTCTCTTAGCTAATCTTTGTCAACATCTCATCATCATGACTCTCTTACATCATTGAAACCCTCTACAAACACTTTGCTCTTCTCTTACAACTTCACCTCTTGGGGTGACTACAACTTCCTCATCCTCTATAAACTTTTTCACATATTCTTTCATTTTCCTATGCCATTCTCCTTAGCTTACTGTCTCCTCCATCATCTTGTCTCACTTTTGAATCTCTACTCTTGCCATCTCTGTATTCCCTATTTCATCAACTTCTCACCCCACCAATGGACAATGTACCTTGCCTCTCATCTTCTTTTCTTGACTATCCACACCCTGCCTTTTAAATTCCATGCTCTCATACTGCTACTCTTCTACCTTCACTATCTTATACTCTTTCTCTTGCCATTTTCTCTAACTTTCATCTCTCATTCTCTAACTTTCTGCCTTTCTCATCACCATATTTACAGACATACAGACCCCTATTTTTGCAGTGCTTGGTTGCTCCTCATTCTTATCCACCTTCAAGGGACACCATATTGTCCCCACCTTGATCTCTTCACTCTTTACAAGCCCTACATGGCTTTCCACAATTTTTCCATTCACTTTATCTTTACTCACCATCTCAACTTTCAATCTTTTTACATCTAAGACCTCTTTTCCATTAGGTCTTCCAACACTTTTACTATCAAACACTTATTGCTTTCCATCTTCTCTATTATCAGACATCAATTGTACCTTGTTCCCTTGTCCACTTAGTGGACAATATTCTTCTCCTTTTGTGACCTCATCAAACCTTTCTTTCCTTTCCCTAGGCAACTCTCTTACATTCATCACATCTCTTCCTCATTTTAGGATCTTTGTCTCAAGATTCTTCTTCTCACAAATATTTTCATCAAACTCTGTCATGTCAGACCTGCTCTTCATTGTCCTAATGGTGCTTGACTATCCTACAACTTCTCTAGCTTTTCCTTGAAAAAAATCCATCTCTCCTTTGTTCCCATCATGATTTCTTGACTTTTCTTGATTCTTCATAAAGGATTCTTTCTTGGTATTTTCCTTTTCAGACCTCATCACTAACTCACCATCCACTTTTCTCTTTAACATTGCATCTTTGTCAATATTGACTACCCCAACATTCCTCTTATTTGTAATGGCTGCACTTTCACTATAATTACTTTTCTCATGCCTCATAGACTCTCTTCTATCCTGCATTAGCATTCTTGCTACCCTGCACTGTCTCCTATCCTCTTCACTAAAGGAGTCATATTAAAAGTATCTCCATCCTTCCTAATCTTGTAGCTATTATGCCTTCCATCATATAGAGAAACCTTTCATATATCCATGGAATTCCCAATAATATATGAAAATTTCTCATAGGCACAACATCACACAAAATTTTATCTTTATATGCACTAATATGAAACTCAACCCAAGTTTGTTCCTTGACCAACAAAGTATGCTCCCCATTTGACCAAGAAACAACATAAAGGTGATTCATGAGGAATTCTTACTAATTGCAACTTATCAACCATTTCCTGAGACACCAAATTATCTAGGCTACCTGAATCTACCATCACAGTACATACATTACCTTGATACTTGTATTTAGTCTTGAAAAGTGCATTCCTCTGTGTTACTTCACTAATATCCTTTGCCATGTTTTCTAACCTTCAACCAATCACCTTTAGGGATCCACTAGTTGGGCTCTGATACCACTTGATGCAATGACAAGATGAAAAACAACTCACATTCACCATACAAGGGATTTCAATCTACTTTGCCACTCCAAAACTCAATTCTAGGCTTAGTTTCAAATTTCCACCCCAAGTAGGCTAGCAAGCCTACCTTTTTGGACATATCTTCCAAATTCTCCAAACAATCTCTACAAAAAAAATCAATATAGGCACCCATTTAGGCCTTCTTCCACATATCTCAATCCCTCTTAGGACTCCTTTGGAACAATTATCTCAAAACTTGCTTTCCACACTAAACTAGCCTTGAATTTAACCTCTTTTGCAAAGAGACACACCTCAAAACTTGTATCCAACCTAAGAACTTACTTGATAGTAAAAAAAAAGCATACAAAACACTAGATTCTCCAATTTTAGGTCCAAACCCACTCACTAAGACCTATTTCCACAAAACCCTCATTTTCTTCACAATTGTTTAGGGCTTATTGAAAATCACATTCCTAGAATTCACACAACCTTAAAATCACTTTCAATAGGCCTTAATTTTCCTACACAAGCTTATTCCATCCTACAAATATGATGCCTCCAAGTATCACACACAGTTCCTTCTTTAACTCACTCAAATTCACTTGTTTTCACCCATAATCAACTAGGGTTGTATACCAATTTACACATTTGACCTCTTCTAACCTCACATACCTTCAAAACACATCTAAATACACCTATTCTCATATATTTCATGAGGTTCTATCAAGTTCTCAACCCACTTCTTCAATTCACCCTCTTTAGCCTTGTTCAAAAGGCTCAAATTTTGACTTTTCACCACAACAGCATGGAGAAACTCACATAAGATCTTTTCCAAACCTAAATTGTAACTCCTACACCTACTCCTAAATTATTCAGGCCCATTCCATTGAGAAACAACTAGTAGATAAAGGTGGAATGGCCTATCAATTCATTTTAACCTTCAAAACACTAAACCCCTGTTTCTCTAGCCTCTTGTAGAAATCAATCCTCCAAATGCTTGAAATTCAATATAAAACACCCAAATCAACTTTAAGGTGATGCCAACACCTATATCTATCAATTCACATACATTTCAAAAGAACAACAACTTGTATGAAACCATACACAGGTTGGGTTTGAGGAAATTACACAAAAATAATAGAAAATAGTGATCTTTTATTCATTTTTCCCCTTCAAGTTCTTCAACAACAACTTACATTGATGAAATTCACCTATTTAAACACTTCCCACACCTAAATAACTGCTTCAACTTCCTATAACAACATTTTGAAGCTAATGGCCGTTGGCCTTCTCACATTTACACTTTTTGCAAACTTAGCAACTTTTAAACCATGACCCTACCAAGACTCACAAGACCATAAAACATTACAAAACATCCTATCATGGCCTTATTTAACATTCTCATGACTAAATCACCTATCTAGACTCAAATTGATGAAATGGAACAACAAGGTGCCCTACACCAAAATTGAAGTTTAGAATAGTGCAACAAAATAAGTAGTCAAGACAATTCTTTTTTTTAATTGCAAGAATCAAGTAGCCACCTATAAACTATAGTGTGTGTGGTAAAATATTTTTACATGACCAGTTATGATAACATGCCATGCCCTCTGATACAACAAGATGTGGGAGAGATTGGACCTCATGACCTCTTTCCTACAACATGATGCTTTATCCAATCAATCTAGAGCCCCAACCCTAGTAGTCAAGACAATGTTACCATTAAACTATCATGTGATTTTATCTTCTCCAATGATTGTTGGAATGTGGATACTCTTGGTTTGAAAATTAATTATTTTATACCATATACTTAGCTCAAAATGTGATGTTATAAAATGGATGGGAGTACATGGCTTAAATTTCTAGGTTTTGGGAGAGGCAATGGACATTGGAGATTTGATAAAGAGATCAATGGAGAAGAACGAATGAGAAGTTTTACCTAGGATTGAGGAGAGTGCGGAGGGTTGCGACAGAGTTTGGTGGAATAATGAGTTTTCATGCATTTACTAAATTTAGCAAGTAGTTTCAACTATGAGAGACATAAGGGACAAGTGTACTTAGGAATCCTTAAATAGGTGGAAAATAGGTGTAAATGATCATAAATTTATTTATTTATGTAATATGGAATAGAATTGGTTTTTACTTAAATAATAAGATTATTAAATTAAGTAGGGTCAGAAAGTGAAGGGGCTCTACTAAGTGTTGTATTTGGTTGAATATGATAAAGGTATTCTTGGAAATATTTAGGTGTCTACACATATTTATAGTACAATTCATATATATAAAATTTTTTAATTATTAATAATTATTTACATTTATTTACTTTTAATTATTATGTAAAGTGGTTTTATTCTCTATAACTTGCAACAAATTTCAACACTACATAAACACACTTCATTTTCTTTTTTCTTTTTTTTGAAAAAAGGATAAAATATATATTAATAAAGAAATAAAAAATATTACATAAGGATTTCCATATAGTAACAATTATCACTAACATCAAAAAGAGGAAAATTCAAGGAGGGTTACCATTCACCACGAAGAACCAAGAGAAAACAAAAAATCAAGAAATTATACACAACTAAAGAAATAATAACAATCGTTAGGCAATATCATTTTGAAGAAGGTGAAGGAACTGGGAATATTGATTAGGGGATGGAGAGTCCCAATTTAAAATATTCCAACTATAACTAACCTCCAAAACCCATTTGACAAGAGAATTGAAATTTTGAGAAAAATGAAGAATAAAAATAACAACCATTAAAAATAATTATCAAAACAAACTTTATTTAAAAGAGAAACTAAATTCATGAAATCCAACTTACAAATAACCTGTTTCCAACCCAATTTACAAGGTTTCAACAAAACCGAAAAATAACAGATGATAGAATTATTACTACGAAATCCTGTAACAGAAGAGAAAAAACAAACAGTTCTACCTTATAAATTAATCTGTATTTATTCATATTGCAAAACACGAGGACTATAATCCACATAGTACACGAGGATCTAATAAGAACCTACTATAATCCACATAATACACGAGGATCTAATAACTAGTCACGCTTAGGCTTGGGCATCCAAAGTAACATTTCCCCGTAAACGGAATGACAAGAAGCCTGATTTCGTCCAACTCCGTAGGAGAAATAATGACAGAGTGCCGTAGTGTTCCTTACTACCTTTTTGTCATCCTGCGTGACCTCCAACTGAAGATCAAATACCTCACTCTCATTGATAGAATGACAATAAATCACTGCGTAAGGAAACACGAAGTTATGGCACGTTACAGGCGATTTATCGCCCAATATATTCTCCCTCTTAGCCACTTTGGTAACCGTGGCCCGCTGACCAGATCCCACAACGGACTGGTCACTAACCAGGGCTACGTCAGATCCCAAAAGGGATACTACGAATTCCACCATGCCCTCAATGGATGTGCTGTACCTCTTCACTTCTCCTTCTTCCGCCCTTTCCTCGCACATCTTCAACGTGCCCACCATGTTACGGGACATATTCGACTCGCTCGGGATGTCCAACAACTTCAAATTTTGAGAAACATTTGCAGTAGAGAATGGCGGCATCATCTCTGCTAACTCACTGGGCAAAAATGGCATCCATGTTCTGGGAAGGCCCATATCCGGCAATATTATTTCCCCCGACTCCCGCAACTCTTCCTTGTCAAAGAACACGTGCTCCTTCACCTCCTCAAGCTTACCTTTGGAGTTTCCAAAATTTTTACAACCACCTTCAAACGGTACGATTTCATGGCATAACAAACCGTCAGACCGGCAGAAGTGGGAGGCATCGAAAGAAGTAGGGTCTCTGCTCTTCAGCGCCGTGGTGAAATCCCTCAGCTGTCTTAGAGAAAGAGGGGACAGACGATTCACTAGCGGTTGGGGTATTCGAATGTGTGGAAGCTTCTCTCACCACCGTTGATGCTATAACTCCGCAACGTTACTGTTGTCGGCACCAATCTTATCGAGCCCAATAATTGCCTGAAAGCCATGCGCACACTATTAGTCTTCCTTGTGTAGTACACCGCTCAAAAACTAAAACAACCAAACAAATAAACAACTAAAAAGTAGAAAACTTAAAAGTTGCCATCCCTCTGAAACAACTCACACTAGCTCCGACCACCAGAAGTAGCAGAACTCTGCTTGCCGTAGCCATTGCCTCACTCCAGAAGCGCTATATAATAGCTATTCCTTCACTGGCTTCTCAATTATGAAGTTCTCTAATTTCCTCTCTTTATAGGATAGTTTTCTCAAGCAGCCCGCGCACAGTGATACAACCAAGGGAAAAACTAAATGTCTTGGTAAAAGCTGTCAACAATTCATCCTGGCCACTTTGAGGTTGATGGAAGTACAAGCGTGGTGAGATATCCTGCGCTGGCGGTATTCAATTGGTTTGTACTGCTTTTTTAATATTCTTATCATATAGGGTTCTAGTGACAATTTTGAGACTAGACCGTCATTTGTCGTTGTCGATGAACTATGGTATGCGGTAGCTTTTCCATCAATTATTTGGATACTCAATAAAGCTTGCACTCAATTTTCTATATGAGTTTTGAGCTGTCGAATTATGAAGGAATATCATTTTTGTTTTCTAGCTATGATTTTTTGAGGCGTCTATTTCGAAATGGGCCATAATTTTGCGATATTTTTGTTGGTTGATTTATGGTACTTTCTTTTTAATTATCACAAATCACCTTTCACGAAATCGAATCAAATAATTTAGAGGAAATTAACAAGTAAAAAATAAAAGGTGAAAGTAAGCATGCATTTTCTATTTTTCAAAATTTTCTCCTTTTTCTTGGGTTTCTCTGATGATCCGGCATGGCAGGGGGCTCAACAAGGCTCCCCCATCTAAAAATGTTGTTCCCCATCATATTACAACTATGGGTTTTGTGGCCTCGTCTTTTATAGGGGTTTTGTCACGTACCCCTAGCAAATCCCTAGTCACCCCCCCTTTGGGGTTGTAATCCTTTTTTATGAACAATGATCCAGTATCTTATGTGGACAAATTTGTGGGTGGAAACGCGCTGACTATGGCTGCTCAACGTACTTTGTTTGCCTCATGCTTTGTTGAAGGATAAGAAGTTGATGTCCTTGGCCAACATTTGGACGAGGCAATCGAGGGTTTAAAGTTGTCTTTGATGGGAAAATTCTTAGTGAACTGCCCAAACATTGACCAGGTACAAAAATGGGCTGATGATACTTGGAATCTTAAAGATAGTGTTTTTATAAGCGCCATGGATAAAGGTTTATTCCTATTTAGTTTTTTTGCATGAAGATATGATTAAGGTCCTCACAGGTGGTCCTTGGGCCTTTGATCGAGGTTTTAAAAATTTCTTGTTCCTTTGTAAATGGAAACTAGGCTTTGATGTTTCAAATGACCTTGGTAAGGTAGCTCTTACTTGGGTATGTTTGCCTAATGTCCCTTTGGAATTTTGGAATCATGGCATCTTTAAAGGGATAGTTGAGTCTTTTGGTAGCCTATTGGTTGTGGAAAAAGTCACTCAACTCAAGTCTTGACTTATTTTTGCTAGAATTTATGTTAATGTAGACATTAATATAATCCTCCAAACCATGGTTACCCTAAAGTCAAAGTTTGGTAAGTGGGTTCAACCGTTGGAATATGAAAATGCCAGAGTTTTCTACTAGGTCTACAACAAGTTTGGTCATTTGCAAAATTCTTGCAATGAGATGCTTATAGATCCTCTGAATGGGAAAATGGGTGTGTCACAAAACCTCCCTTCTAAAAGTATTGAAATGGCTCTTTGGGATTGATGTTGAAATTTTTTTGAATCCTACCTCAGTTGTGGCTAATCCTTTGTTGAAGGATGATCCTGTTAGGGGTTTTTCTATTGAGAAGACTCTTAAGAATACCTAGAATTCTACAAACTCTAATACTTCTCTCAAAAGGGATAAAGTCACTACTCCTCCCAAGGATGTCTCAACAGAGCCTTTGACTACATATAATGTGAATAATTTTGATCTACTATTTTTCCAACCAATCCTATTCAACCTGGTTTGGTCTAGGAAGAACAACAACGAACTTGTAGTCTTGAATCCAAGATTTTGGAGCTTTAAAAGTCAATTCCTGATCTTAAATCAGAAGGAAAAATGTTCTCTTTTCAGGAAAAGAACATAGATTCTCTTAAGGAAGGACATATAGACCAACAATAGGAATAGAGAAAGGATTATTCTTCTCTTGTTTCCTCTCACAGGAAACAACAATAGACTAAAGACCAACAATAATCTCTAAACAATAAGGATGAAAAAAGTATAAAGGATGTTATGGCCCTACTGGGTTTCTCCTCTCCCCCTACTAATGCAATAGTTGAAGAATAATAGATGCAATTTAACACAAATTCTAGAAAGAAAAAGAAACCTGATCTCTGGCTAGATGTGGAACAAAGTTAGAAGGCTTCCCCTGAAGGAGTCAAGGAACAAAGACAACCTGAGATGTTGCCTCAAGAAAAAGAAAAACTCTTGACTCTCTCTCAGAAGCTAAGTCAAAAAAGAAGTAAGTGGTGGGGGTCTTCTCCCCATTGTAGCATCAAGGTGGTGTTGTTCTTTTTGTTGTTAAAAATGAAATTGATTTCATGGAATATCAGGGGCCTAAACAACCCATTCAAACAACATTTGTTAAAAACTTGCATGGCTGATTGTAAATCGGATATTTTTTTTATTCAATCTAGACTAAAATGAAAATGGATACCTGTGAAAAAGTTATTAAGTTCTTTTGGCCTCATGCCAATTTTGTTGTTAGTGATGCTAATGGTGCTTTG
>VDFB02340890.1:0-21723 GCA_007258455.2 Sequoia sempervirens
GCCACATCCAAAACATGTTTTTGATATGACTCAAACCTAATTTTTTCATAAATTTCAAAAGGATTATCCTCAAATTAGTATTTTTCAAATATTTTTTGAAATACTTAAACCTTTTTTATGCCAAGATAAATCACACATGCACTACCTGTTGTTGTAGACTACATATTGAATTCTCTAACCATTATGATGTTTATCGTGCTATATGTTTAGATTTGCATACTAACTGATGTTTGTAGGATTGTGGCATAGAAGCCCACCAAAATCTGCAAGAGAGTTCTTATCAAAAAAATTATTTCAAATAGAGGATGGCCAAATATTTTACAGGACAACATGCTTGGATGGTTCATGTGAGCATTGTGATGGCTTGCAATGAATGCCAGTATGTCAACATATGGAAAGCACAGATGAGGTGGGATAGAAACTGGTAGAGTTTTGGAAGTGTTAAATAGTGGCATACGTTATAAAATATGGGTGTGAAGAAAAAAGGTGTGATTTGTGGTGTAAGAAGATTCGGATTGTATCGGTTATGTCCATGTTTTGTGAGAATCTGAGTGTATGGTATGCAAGGCATACCCATAGAGCCCGATAGGCGGACCGCATAATTCAAGCTATGCAAAGGACACTTCGGCTGGAAACATAGTATCGATGGTTGACTTTGCGAGAGAACTACACTCATAACAGCGGTGTGAGTGCGATCCGCGATATTACAATTTTACAATTTCTATATTTGTACACGCGCTCATTCATGTAGCTGATAGGATAGAGGAACAAAGGAATTATTGAGGGTATCACTTTTATATTAGTGATGATGCGCACACATTCTCAAAGTTAGTGCAAGGTTGCTTCTAGATGTTCTATAGTGATTTGGCTGGGAGGGCATAACATACAATCAACATATAATATGGTGGATAAGCATTGCAACACAGTTCAAGAATGCATGCATGTTCTATTGGTTATGCAGGATGTATCTCACTACAGGTGTTCAACATATGTGGAACTTTTGTGAGGTTGGTCATGGAAAGGGGGAGCATGATGGTGAAGGAGCATGCATGAAAAGAGCATTAACACAAGAAGAGTTAAAGTATAAAGACAATGCAAGTTGACATATATGCAAGATCAATCATCGAGGTGATTGTAATACCGATGGTCGAGATAATGAAGGTATGTCTTCAATTCGTATATTTTTTTTTTTTTTTTATGATACTAACATTGCACCATATGAGGATTGTTGTACACTAATAGGATCGAGTGAGCTACACTCTTTCCTTAGCTCAAATGCAGGTTCATGGAGTATTGATACACATAAGATGGCATGCTTTTCTTCTTCATGTACAATGCAATCCTAGAATGATTGTGAGTCAAGGGAGTGGGTTGACAAATGGTTGACAAGTTATCTTAGCCCACTTCACACATATCACCCTCCAACGACATTGGAACTAACACAGACTGAATCATCGGTCGACTTTGACCACATATCAGATCTAGTTCAACCAGGCAATATATCTACTTGCTTAGTTTTTGAAATTTCATATTGTTATCTTACTTTGTATTGTATTCGTAATGTTGACTAATTTGAAGAGATATGCCACACATATCAATGTAGGGAATGTTTATGCAGTTATTACAAATGAAGAGAATGAAGAGGGAACAAACTATTACTTGTGTCGTTGTGTTGAGGCTAAAAAGAAATTGGAAGACCTAGTTATAGATGGAGAAAACATTGAATACCCTATAGACTCAGTTGTTGTTACTGGAACATGGCTTAGAAGGTACCCACATAAGAGTGTTAAACATTGGTTGTTTTAGGACTTTTACACACATTGTAAGATTCTTCATTACTCAAACCTTGTTGTGGCATCCAATGTTTGTTTGAAAAAATATGAGGGTAAACCTTTGAACAACCTTGTGGAAGGTTTATGAGTCTGACCATGAGGCAATACTTGACACAGTAAAGAGTAGAGCAGACCTGGATGGTTCATTGGATTAATTTGTAAGTATATGCATAATGGTTCTTATTAATTTATATTTGTATCCAAGTTAATTTTTTTGATGCCAATGCTATGATCTTATTTTACTTTTTGTATCTGTAAGTAACCTGGTAAACATTGATTGGTATCCCCTTGCAGAAAGTTACAAAAGTGTGTGCGAAGCTTGCTGAGGGAATTTCAAGTTATTCATTTGAAGTTAACCTTATCATGAGAACCTATGATGTAGACATTATAAGAGCATCTTGAATTTCAAGATATTCTATTCATGAGCGGTGTTGTGTGCAATAGGTATCTTGGAACTCCCCATGAAGATGTATGGCTAGGAGTGACTAAGTTGAGAGACTGCCATGCCTATCTGTAAGTGCCTTCCATCTATTTTTATTTCATTTCCATTTTGGATGAGTTATTTCTTTTTACTCTTTTACTTTGTGTATTTGTAACTAAACTAGTAAAAATTAATTAGTCTCTCCTTGCAGAAAATGTTGATTTTTGAGTCATCGAAGAGAATCTCAGCCAAAAAGGTAATGCAACATCCTTATTTTGATGATCTTGACAAATCTTAATTCTGATTTGAAGCCATTATAAAAGAGTGTGTGAAGCTTTGCGAGGGAATATCAAGTTACTCATTTGAAGTTAACCTCTAAATGAGAACCTATGATGTAGATATTATAAGAGAATATCAAATGTATGAGTGACATTGTAAAATATCTATGAGAATGGAGTACCTAAGGCATTGTAATGAGATTTACTTGTAATGACATTTACTGAAATATTGAAATTTGGTGCAGGGGCACCAAGGTTATTGAGAAAATTTGGTTCCAGGTATTTTTAAGTTAGTTTGTGTTTTTGAGTTTTCAATTAGACGGATTCACTTTAACACATCCACAATTGATTTATAATGTAATAAGTCATGTTAGTTACAAAAGAATGAGGGTTGAATGATTGGAAAGATGTAGAATCATTTGTGAAGAACTGTTTAAGTCAATATTTGAATTTTGGCGCTTTTGAAGGAAAATGTTGAACAGTTTGTAAATGTACTATTAGTGAGATTAGAGATTGTAAACATTGAAAGAGTCTAAAGGGTAGAGAGCTACATTGGTGACTTTCGGGAGAAACTTCATCTTTAAAACAAAGTCAATTAGAATTTGGTAGACGTATGGATCGAGGGAGATAACATTGTTGGAAGAGGAAGAAAGATGACTAGAACCCACCATACTGAATTTTTAGTATTCAACCATGAGAGTAGAAGAGTTGATATCATGTATCAAAACATTAAAGCATGTATTCTTCCAACTAGTATGAAGAAGGAGATGATTACTGCTTCATTTTCATTTGCATAACCATATCAAGAAGTACGTGCAGGAACCAAAGAGACCAAGGATGTCGAGTTTTATGTGGAAATTGTGGATGTTACATTAAAACTTTAGGAGGAGAAAAGAGGTCAATGTATGAACTTGATGAAATTGAGGTAGAGAGGGGCCAGGGGAAAAATAAAAACAATAGAGAGTTTCAAGGATTTTTCAAGTGAGTAAGAGAGCTTATATGGGAGAAGTCTCATCTAAAATATTTTGAACTATAGTTTGATATACCATTTAGAGAGCTTGGTTTTCATGGAGTTCCTTTCAAAGCCTCTGCTTTTATTGTTCCTATGGTAAACTATTTGGTAGAGTTGGTGGAATTACCTTTCTTAGTAATCGCTATTAGTGAGATTGACATTATTAACCTCGAGAGAGTAGGACTTGGGAAAAAGGAATTTGATATGGCTATTGCTTTCAAAGACTTCAAGAGGGATGTAATCCACATTGACACCATTCCTCAATCTTCACTTGATGGCATCAAGGAATGACTAAACTCCATGGTTATAAAGTATTATGAAAGTGTAATGCACTTGTACTAGCGGCAAATTTTGAAGACTATTACTGATGATCCAAATAAATTTATTGAAGATGTTGGTTAGGAATTTTTGAATATGGAAGCTAGTGATTCTGATTCTGATAATTCAGAAGAGTCAGATCAAGGATATGAACCATCTAATGTAGAAGAGGAAACAAAATCACTCTTCATGTTGCAGGTATTGGCTTTAATACCAACTACAATGGCAACATTGAAATTCCCTAGTAGTATTTATGTAAAGGAAATTTCAATAGATGCAAGGATTCAAAGCACATCAACCATGTGGTATAGATGATTAAATCCCAGAGATGTTTTGTAGCAATGAAAGAGTCTAAAAGGGAAGAGAGAGCTACATTGGTGACTTAGGAGAAACTTTAGCTTTCAAAAACAAAGCCAATTAGGCTAGCAGATGTGTGGATCAAGCCAACATTTGGTGGAAGAGGAAGAAAGATGACTGGTACTTTGGAGGCCCACCATACTGGATTTTGATATTCAACCATGAGAGTAGAAGAGAGAGTTGATATCATGTATCAAAACATTAAGCATGCATTCTTCCAGCCAGTAGAGAAGGAGATGATTACTTTTCTTCATTTTCATTTGCATAACCATATCAAGGCATGGGAACCAAGGAGACCAAGGATGTCGAGTTTCATGTGGAGGTAATGGATGTGGTCCAAACTTTAGGAGGGAAAAGAAGGTCAATGTATGATCCTGATGAAATTGAGGAAGAAAAGAAAGAGAGGGACAGGAAAAATAAAATCAATACAGAGTTTCAAGAATTTTTCAAGCGAGTAAGAGAGTTATGGGAGCATCCTCATCTAAAAGATTTTGAACTAGAGTTTGATATACCATTTAGAGAGCTTGGTTTTCATGGATTTCCTTTCAAATCCTCTAATTTCATTTTTCCTATGGTAAACATGTATAATAACCTTCAATTCCTCGAAGGAGAGGTTGTTGGTTGATTTGTAACCCATTTTTTAATCAAGAAGAACGTTATTTTCCAGAAAATTACTGGTTTTTCTCACTTTTCTTGTTGTTGTATGGCCTATACGAACATTAAGATGATCTAAAACCTATTGGATGTTGTAGATTGATGAATTAGCTTTCATTTTCACCTATTTATAGGTTCTAACTCTTTGTATAGTGAAAGTTATCTTGTTTTTATTGCAGCTACCTACTTTCATAGTGTTCTTAGATTGAAGGGTTTCATGATGTAATTCAACCCATTCCACTTTTTGTGCCTATTATAACTTGTGGAATGGGTCCTCTAACTTGTAAAGTACATTCCTAACCTATTTAGAATGTTGTGGAGTCAAGGTTGGGTGTTTGGGATGATGTTCTAGGGCTATAGCAAGGTATTTTCATGATGAAAATGAGGGTTTCAAGTGGTGTTTTAAAAAAATGTGGGAAGGACTATCCATGTAATGTATTATTCACCATGTGCAGGATCTGGTAAGTGTGTTTGGTACTTTTTTTGGGTATGGCAGGTGCGGGAGATAGGAGTTTCATTAAAACCCCAAGTATTTTGCTTGAAATAGAGAGTTTGGTGTATTAGGGGTCTAGAGGTCTTGGACCTGGAAACAAATTATGGAATTGGAGTTTTGACACATAACATACTATTGTTTGAGGAGTTTGAGTGAAGATCTAGTGTTTAAAAGGCCGTCTCTTTGTAATTAGGGATAATTTAGTAGCCTTTATGCAAGGTGGACTATTGGATCTTAATGATGGTACAAAGAAACATGGTATGATCTCTTAGGAATTTGTCTTAGGGTCTGTGTTAAAGCTTGATTGATGTTTGGTTTCCCATTGGATGACCTTCTCTAAAAGATAAGCCCATTGAATGAGATTTGGAGATTATAAGTTAGGTAAGGGTTTATTGAAAACCCATACTTGAAACCTTCCCATAGCCAACCAAAGCCTAAAACACCTTCAAAAAATTTTGCACAAGCTTAAAAGTTCAATAGATATTGCTGCCCCCAAATATTTCTTCAAACCCTAGCAGTAAACCACCATTTTCCACTAAAAAATGCACCATTTGACATCTAGGGCATCACCTAAAAACCCTCTATTCGCCTCCCTTGCACACAAAAATTTGCACACATGTTTTATAACCATAACTAAGCCTTTCCATTGAGTTATAGAAGTATACAGTGGGTGAAAGGCTTAATATGACATTTTAATGCACTCAAAACCCTTAAAATAGGGTATACAAACCGACCCTCAATAATTGGCTTTTAAAATGAAAAAATCACTTAAAATCCAACCAAACCAAAACCAAAATGGAGTTAAGTCTGTTTCCCATTGAATTTCATTGAAAAGAGATCACAATCACCATGTACGGAACCGTATAGTTCAATGAAACATCAAATCTCAAAGTGCAAAAGGGTAGCAATATTTGACAAGGTATTACTCGGATACCATGGTGCTTACGAAATATCCTTCTAAACATATGAGATTGTATTGGGGCCATATAAAATAACCTCTCTTAGTTTTTGTTATCTCAGAGTGGTTTTCCCGTGGTTTCCAGTTTTCAGTTGACGGAAAAAGTGTCAAATGCAAGCAGTGGAAAGTTGCAAAGTGGTGCAACTTTCGTTCTGCAACTCGTGTGACCAAATGAACTATTCCAACATGTTCGAATAGGTATGTTTACACTAGGAATAGTCCTCTTACACACCCAAACACATGGAATCGCTCTAAGCTACTTTCAACTGGATCGATCCCTTAAAGGTCCAAAGTGTAAAATGATTGCAAACTTCAGCATGTTGCTACTCGAATACCGTCATGCTTAGAAACTTCTCGTCTGATCCTATGGGATCATGTTGGGCCCCTCTACAAAAATTCTCTCTCGGTTTTTGTTATCTTGAGGGTTTTCCCGTGGTGTCCCATTTTAGTTGATGGAAAAAGTGTCAAATGGAAGTAGTGGAGTTGCAAAGTGGTAGAGCTTTCGTTCTACAACTCATGTGACCAAACAAACTATTCCAACAGGTTTGAATAGGTATATTTACACTAGACATGGTCCTCTTTTGCATCCAAACACACAGAATCGCTCTGAGCTACATCCAACCGGATCGATCCCTTAAGGGTCCAAAGTGCAAAACGGCTGCAAAATTCAGCATATTGTTACTCAGATACTGTTATACTTAGAAACTTCTCGTCTGATCCTATGGCATCGTGTTGGGTCCCTCTACAATAACCTCTCTCAGTTTTTGTTATCTCAGAGTGGTTTTCCTGTGGTGTCCAATTTTTAGTTGATGGAAAAAGTGTCAAATGCAAGTAGTGGAAAATTGCAAAGTGGTGCAACTTTCGTTCTACAACTTGTGTGACCAAACGAGCTATTTCAATGCATCCAAATAGGTATGTTTACACTAGGCATGGTCCTCTTTCACACCTAAACATAAAGAATCACTCTGAGCTATGTTCAACAGGATCGATTCCTTTAAGGGTTCAAAGTGCAAAATGGTTGCAAACTTTAGCATGTTGTTACTTGAATACCATGACACTTAGAAACTTTTTGTCTGATCCTATGGGATTGTGTTGGGCCCCTCTAAAATAAATTCTCTCAATTTTTGTTATCTCAAAGTGGTTTTCCTGTGGTGTCCATTTTTTAGTTGATGGAAAAAGTGTCAAATGCAAGTAGTGGAAAGTTGCAAAGTAGTGCAACTTTCATTTTGCAACTCATGTGACCAAACAGACTATTCCAACGCGATTCAAGGTATTTTACGCTATGCATAGTTCTCTTTGTACCAAATAGCCGAACCGCTTTCCAGCTACATTTAGCCGATCGCATTTCTTAAGGGTCCAAAGTGCAAAATGGCTGCAAACTTCAGCATGTTGTTACCAAATACCATGACACTTAGAAAATTCTAGTCTATCCTATGGATCGCAAGCTTGGGCCCCTCTACAATAATCTCCCCTCTCATTTTTTATCCTCGGCGTTTTTCCCGCGGTGTCCAAATTTTAGTTGATAGAAAAAGTGTCAAATACAAGCGCGAGAGAAAGTTGCAAAGTGGTACAACTTTCATTTTGTAACTCGCGGTGACCAAAAATTATTCCAACGATCCGGAATAGGTATGTTTACACTGAATGGTCCTTATTTCACACCTAAACACACATAATTCGCTTCGGTTACGCCTTCAACCAGATTGATTCCTAATGGTCCAAAAGTACAAAATGGTTGCAAACTTTAGCATGTTATTCAAAATGTCGCGGACACTTATAAACTTTTCATCTAATCCATGATATTGGCCCTCTATAATAACCTCTCTCAATTTTTTGTTATCTCAAAGGTTTTTCTCGCGGGTGTCCAATTCTTGTATTGATAAAAAAATGTCAAATGTATAGTGGAAAGTTGCAAAGTGGTGCAACTTTCGCTCTACAACTCGTGTGACCAAACTAATTGTTCCAACGCATCTAAGTGGGTACGTTTACGCTAGGCATGGTCCTCTTTCACACCCAAACGCACTGAATCGCTCTGAGCTACGCTCAACCGATTGAATCCCTTAAGGGTCCAGTGTAAAATGGTTGCAACTTCAAAGATGTTGTTACTTGATGTCATGGATGTTTAGAAAATTCTTGTCTAATCCTAAGCGGGATCACATTGACCTCTACAATAACCTCTCAATTTTTTTTTTATCCTCGGCGGTTTTCCTATCGTTTAATTTTTTAGTTGATGGAAAAGTGTCAAATGGAAGTAGTGGAAGTTACAAAGCGGGTGCACTCTCGCTTCTTCAACCTGCGGTATCAAACGAATTGTTCCAACGATCCAAATAGGTATTTTTGCTATGTATAGTCTTCTTTTCACACTAAAACACGAACGCCTGCTGCTCAACCGACTAATCCCTTAAGAGTCCAAAGCACGGCCGTAAACCGCAGATGTTGTTACCGTATAATGTATTTTGTGAAACCCTCGTGATAATCTTAAGTGGGATCATTTTCGCCTCGGTAACAAACTCTCTCTCTATTTTTGTTATCTCGAGTGGTTTTCTTGTGGTGTCCAAATAACATGGGTAACTGGCTAAATGCAAGTAGTGGAAAGTTGCAAAAGGTGCAACCTTGCTTTTGGTAAACCTGCGGTGACCAAACTTAACTGCCTAAACATCGCCCGACCGATATTTTACAAGAGTATAGTTCTTCAGACGAAACACGGAATCGCCCGAAATTAACATTCAACCAAACATCCCTTTAAGGGTCCAAAGAAAATAGCTTGAAAATCCCAGCATGTTGTTACCGTGATACCATGACACTTAGAAACTTCTCATCTAATCCTATGGGATCGCATCGACCCTTCTACAATAAATTTCTCTTATTTTTTGTTATCTCAGAGTGGTTTTCTTGTGGTGTCCGGGCTTAGTTGATGTGGCGCGTCAAATGGAAGTAGTAGAAAGTTCCAACCGGTGTAACTTTCATTCTCAAGAATTCCATGTGGCCAAAAAAATTGTTCCAATGCATCTGAATAAGTATGTTTATGCTAGACGTGGTCCTCTTTCACACTCAAACACATGGAATCGCTCTGAGCTACATTCAACTAGATTGATCCCTTAGGGGTTCAAGTGTAATATGTTGAAATAGGCCATTCCACCCATTGTTCAGACTATGTCTCGGTGATATGGGCCTGATGTAAGTAGGATGTATGAGAATAAAGAAAATAGCATTGGATAAAAGGCATTGGAAGATATTACACGTTGCCCTCGTCGAAATTCAAAATTTCGCGCCCTTAAAAGCAGCTAGAAGAGGTGAAAAGAAGAAATTACTTGAAAATAAGTTAGAATAGATTGGAAATAGGGTGAGGTTGTGGAGTTTGATGTGTTCAAAAGGTCTGCAAGGACAGGGGAGGTCAAAAGTATGTTATGGCATGATGCCCTGCTTGGGAAAATAGGGGTTTTGAATGAAAAAGAGATGTTTGAGGGAATAAAAATGGGTAAAGTGAAGAGGAAGCATAATTTGGTGATCAATTAAGTTTGTGCAGGGAGAATGAAGAGTGTTGGAATATGTTTTGAGGTTTGGGGGTTCGGTTCGCCAGTTAGGCCAAATTTTTTTGGAGGTGGGTTCGGTTCATTTTGGGTTCGTTGGTACAAAAATCATGTAAAAACAAAATATAAATATATATGCAGCCTAGAAGCATGCATTAGGATTAGAATATCACATAACATCACATAAACAACAAAACCACCATAAAATTGAATGCCATTTAAAACATGCATGATAAATATTCATCTTTGAAACTTGAATTGCGGTAGCTTGATGTACAAAGTCTATTGATGCTAGGGTTCAATTTGTATGATTTTGAAAAAAGAAGCCAACTGATTAGAGTTATCAGTGTTCTTCATAAATCAAAAGAATTTGTTTAGTACACTAGCCATTTTGATGTCTTCTTCTAGTCTCAAACATTATTATGTATCATTGTTACATTGGTCTTGAGATTGGTAGCTTAATATAGCTCCACAATACAAAATTTGGTTTACCTGTGCAGTGTAACAATGGCATAGGAAAATTTTTCTTTCAAAGAACCAAAGGGTGAGTGCACAATTGAAGTTTATAAACACATATCTTTTTGTAATATCAAGGATACTTTTTGAAACTTCCATGCATTGCTAATATAAAAGGAAAAGTCTTATACATATCATTTGCTTAATTGAGTTGTTCCAATCAAAGGATTAAATATATTGGAATATTTTTATCAATCATTTCATAGAATACCAATTGAAAACATTTTTTTTTCTTTTAGATAAAGTTGCTTACCATCAATCAATTAATTTATTCAAGAAAAACCATGAAGGACAGCAATGATCAATGCTATGGCTAACCAATTAATAAGTATACACGTGAATAATTCAAGCATGTACATTTGAATAAGGGAAGCACAAGTAGTCACAAACACATATGCCTTGAAGTATACACATGAATACATAGTATACACAACTTAAGACAAAGTATATATATGAATACAAGGTATACAAATGAAAACGCGTAAGTCTCAAAGTATGTATTGGAACACACATAAGTCACAAAGTATACACATATATTGTAAAGTAAACACTTGAATATGTTGAAAAATGAGGTGTTTTCTTAGCTTAATACTCTGTAAAACTTTAATATTGCTGATCTAAGTAAGTATTTTCTTTGTTACATATATTCTTTGTGGGTGATTATCTTGATTAATCCATTTTTACCGTCAGAGAATGTGTAGAGAGAATTCCTGGATAGAAGAACTAGACAGATATTAGAAAGATTACACAAGATGTACCATGGAGAAACCCCCTCTTTCAGAACTCCCACCTCAAGAATTATTATTCCTATTATTCAATCTCCTCGAATTACAATAGTCTTCCAATTTCGCTTGAGAGAGAATGCTTCTTTTGTTCCTACCTCAATCTTCTTCACACCTCTTGCAATAACAATTATAAAAACTCTATTCAACTTGAATGAGATATAGAGACAATATGCAACCTTGTAATAATCAAATGGTGATAATTACAATGCATAAGCTCAAGCCCTTGAAAAGGTATGCCATATTCCTTCAAGTTGAGTTATTCAGTGAAGACTAAAGATTACAACATGTGCTTCATGCATTTGGGTGTCCCAAACTAAAGCTACAACTTCTCCTTCACTCCAGTGACAATTCCAAAGCTCTTCCTCAAAGTTGGCACCCTTAAATAAAGCTACTTAACTAAGCCTCGTGAATATCTTATCATGCATGAGGTAACCAATAAAGCATCTTGGGTGCCCAAGTTGGCTTCAAGTGCTTTATAGTTAACTGAAACATTTTCTCAACACCATTCCCAAATAATGGTCATCCCTTGTTAACTAGAGGCAGTCCCTGTTATCTATCATACAACTCAATGTTATTAGCCATGCATTACAAGTTAATTGAAGCTAACTACATGCAACTCAAAATAACCAACATGCATGCAACATGAACTTGCATGCAACTGAAGATAACTGAACCGAACTGAACTGAACTGAACTGAACTAAACTAAACTAAACTGAATTGAACTGAACTAAACTAAACCGGATTCTCAACTAAATTGAATCAACCGGAATCGAACTTCAAGTATGCAAACATCAAATACTAACTCCTAGATCTTTACATGCATTCGTAAGGGTTAATCATACTCGTATAGTTAATCGATAATAAGGTGAGCTTTGACCTTTACCATGTGAGTGTCCCATGTGTCCCATATTTAGGAACTCATATTGGATGCCCTCACATGCTCCTAACATTTAGAATTAATTGCTACAAATGTCAATAATCATGATTAGTTTCATCAAATATTAATTATTTCATCAAATAATCTCATCTTAATCTTAGTGTTTTGAACACATTCCAAGAATCTAGGAGATACATGAAATAATTAATGTTTAGGATTTACAATTAAATGGAATCCTATTTCCAACAGAATACACGTAACTCATATCTATTGAACCATGAATTTATAACATGCAAATATGGACACCATCGATAAAAAAGATTTGTATTAGTAACCAAATAGCCATGTACGCATACATCAATATATGTTGATATAAGTATAAAAAATAGGTACAAAATAGCCATATAGGCTTACGGAAATGCCATATAAGCATACAATGTCAAATATATCCAATACAAAATATGTACAAAATTTCCATGTAGGCATACAACAAAGGGCTCTAGAATCAAAAGTCATTGCTCTCCAAGCTCTCGAAATAAACTTTTTCCCTTTGTTGGTCGATCAGATGGCGATAGGTCTATCACTCGTTTATGTTGCACTCGAGGAGTGCTCTTGCTACTCCTACTACTACTGTTAAATTCTTGGTGAAGTTTTAACTGTTACAATAAGAAGTAAAGACATTAATATATAGAAATTACATTATAAAAAATGATATATTTAAAAAAATAATCACTTACGGCCATCTCACGATCACTCTCCTCAAGGGAAATATTTGCACAATGATGTTGAGGCATGCTCAAGCTCTATATAAAACATCCAAATAGAAATTAGATCACGAAAAAATAATTTGGTTTGATTTTTCACTCGAACTAACATCTATAACAACAAATGTAAATTGAAATTTAGTAATTTGCCTCATACCTCCCTTGTTAGAGCCATCGAGGATTGTATAGTAGATGAAACACCAATATCCCTTACCCTCGTAACATTTGGAGGTGTTTCCACAACCAACATCTGAAAATAAAACAACAAATTATTTAATCACAAAAAAGTTACAATAGCGATGGACACATCATGACTTATAGTGTATGAGATCTAATGAACAAAATTTTGAGTACTTATTAAACTATATATTTCTGATTATCATGCATACTATTTTCCCCTATCCATATCTTGTTCGAAAGGATGTGTTTTTAGGCTTTTACCCATAGTAGCAAGCCACTAAATCATTTGATTAAATGCTTTCATAGACATGTACGATAATTGTGGTGGCAAAGAGAAGGCGGTGAATTGTTTGAAGAAATGCCTCAAAAGTAATGGGGTCTTGTGGTGATGGAATTCCATTACAAACAAATGTATGTCATGGCATTCCATCACCATAAGAACACATTTATTTCAAGCATTTTTTCAAAAAGTTCATTGCCTTCTCTAGGACCAGTATTATTGCTTACTATTATGCTTTGATAGATATTTTTCCAAGCATCCATAGTTTGTTGGAAAACACCTATTTTAGGCTTTTAGCCATAGCCGCAAGGAAGCATGAGTAGTTTGATAAAATGCTTTGGTGCACATGTATGAAAGATGTGGTATCATAGAAAAGGTGGTGAGAATTTTGAAGAAATGCCTCAAAGAAATGTGGTCTCATGGTGATGGAATGGAATTCCATCACCATGAGACTGCATTTCTTCGAGGCATTTTTTGAAACTACTAACTGCCTTGTCTATGCTATTGCTTACTATTATGGTTTCATAGATTTTTTCCAAGCATCCATAGTTTGTCGTGCAGGTGCATCTTTGCAAGCACATGCCTCCATGTGAAGAAATTGCATCACTGCTTATGTTGACTTTCTAAACAACTATATTGTAGTTGAAATTTTGTCATCTATCAACATCTAGTTATTAGTTATGGAATGCAAAGTAATTTTTTGAGTTTGAATGATGTGCAATGCAACGTAACCAACAATATGAATATATACTACACAAATCTATTAAGTACAATTCATTAGTTAAACTCTTTATTCTATTACCTGTGTGAAGGTTTGAGTAAATCCACTGGCACTAGGAGGTGTTCCCTCAAAACCTCCAATATTACCTTGTTTAACATCCAAAATCACATATTAAAATACCATTCGTAAAACAATGTTATTAACATGTAATAAATTTATAATTGTTTACTAGTTACATACCCTGCCAATAAATATACTGCAGAAATAAGTACGTGGAGGGCCGGTGTATCCAGTCTCAACACTGTGACCTTGCAATTTTATTAAAATCATAAAACTAAATTAGTTAATCTTGCATTTCAAAATCAAAATTTAATAAATTCAATTCAATGAACATGCTAACTTTTTCCCAAGTATCAATTCCATATGCATCATGCAAAATGTCAACCACCCTCTCCATCTCCATAGCTACATAAGGATCCTTCGTAGTAGCCTCTTGAGTGTCGGTGGGGTCATATGAACAAGTTGCCCCTCAAGATTGGCACACATGGGTTCGAAGGCCACCACTCGAAGACTCCCCTGGATAGTGTTGTAGAATAGGGCTAGTATGATGGATGACACTCTGAGTCAAAGTGTTGATCACCTACAATGTCTCTATGTTTACACTCTCCTTCGCAACTGCAATCATAACAATGTGCTCACGAGGTAGCCTAGCGAGAGCTCGTCTCCCTTGCCACATAGGATTCGGCTGTGCATCGAGCCTATCATGAGCCAACCCCCCACCTCTCCCCTAGAAGTCCCTCATATCAAAATAATTTGGTATTTTTTCAATATGAACTCGCTATATAGTTTCCTAAGAAAATACTGGGGGACTTCACAATTGTTGCACGGCCGGTCATCAAAGACCATGTACCACCTATCATAAAAATGGTTCCTAATCTCTTGGTGGTGGCACCAATGAATAGGAAACCTCTTCACATTGAGGCTAAAATGTTGATTTGTGCATGGGTCAGTGAATAATGAGCACAAATCACCTTTTGTAATTTTTAAATCCTTTACTTGTTTATATGACAGTTTATCTACATAATATGCCCTAGCCTCCTGCCTCTTATCTTGCCATGTAATTATTTGTTTGTTAATTGAATCTACATTTTTTAACATATCTTTCAATGAATTTGTGAGGGTCATTCTTTCTGTGGTTGAACCATTTGGATCACTAAAGCTACTAGTAAAATCCTCAATCTATTTTTTGTTGTTCTCAATCTCACTCATTAAATTTTGTTGAGTGCCAGGAGAGTGTTGAGGGATTGGTGGAGGAAGTTGTTGTTGAGGTTGATTTTCTTATTAAGGATTTTGTTCTTCTGGATTTGGTTGCTCTTCTTCTTGAAGATTTTGTGGGTTTGTGGGTTCATTTGCATCTTCTACAAATACATAAATTTATATATCAAATTTAACCTAAAACTAACAAAATCAACTTAAAACTAAGAAATTCAAAACAAACAACAAAAAATACTTACCTCTCCTACCTCTTCGTCATCGTGGTGCCATCCTTGCAAAGAAATAGCAACTCTTGTTGAAGATTTGTGCCCAATACCTCCTCCTAGAATGCAAGCACGAAAGTTGGGGGTTTTGGCTGCGGGCAGAAGAAGAAAACAATCGAAGTGAAAATGAAGACTCACTTTTTTTTTGCTTTTAATGTGTTATAATGTGAGCATGTTATAGAATTTTCAAACTTTTTTTAGAAAGTGGCCACAAAATTGGTACCCAACTTCATGCACCTGCCCTCCTAATAGCTTCCATTATTGCCACCAGAGCAAAAATTTCCTAAAAATATATGCCTTCTACTTGTGAGTAACCCTTACAAACAAGCCTTGATTTATTTCTAACCACTTCTCCATTCTCATTCAACTTATTTTTTAATACCCACTTTGACCCAATTATGTTTTTATTTGTTAGTCTAGGGACCAATTCCCAAGTTTGATTCTTCTCGATCTTCATAAGTTATTCTTTCATAGCTTCCATCCAATGCTCATATTTACATGCTTCACTTATAGTATTTGGTTCATTCTTAGAAAATAAACAAAGATTTATCTCACCAGCAATAGTTTTGCTTCTTGTCAATACTCCTTTTGTCTTGTCTCCAATGATCTAATTTTTTGAATTATTTTTCTGCACATATTTAGGTGTCTTTGGGAACACCACCAGAGCTTCTTCTTCTTCATTTTACTTCTCTTCCTCATCCTTTTCCTTCTCTTCCACAACTTCTTCGATCCTTATACAATCAGGTTCATTAGATACATATCCATCAACTTCAATTGAATTCTTCATTGTTGAACATCAACCTTGACATTTGTGCTTTCTACAATCTTTCCCAATATTTTATTGAAACATCTGTAAGCTTTTCTTCTAGTAGAATATCTAATAAAAATACCTTCATCACTTCTAGCATCAAACTTCCCTAAATTTTCTTCATCCCATTTGATATAATATTTGCTTCCAAATACCTTGAAATACTTAACAGTAGGAATTCTTCCACACCATACCTCATAGGGGTTCTTAGTACTGTTGGCTCTTGCTTGAACTTGATTGAACACATAAACAATAGTGTGAATATCTTATCTCTACTAAACTTGTGGTAAACCAATTTCAATAATCATTGATCTAGCTGCTTGTTGAATCATTCTATCTTTCCTTTCAACAACTCCATTTTGTTGAGGAGTTCTCATAGTAGATAATTGCCTTTTTATTCCATTAACTTCAAAAAACATATTAAACTCATGGGAGGTGAGTTCAGCACCTCTATCAAGTACCTTAAGCATTTTATTCTCAAATTTACTTCATTTTCTACCATAGTCGTGAATGTCTTGAATCTATCTAATGCATCAGATTTCTCTCTAAGAAATGTAACCCATGTATACCTAGAGTAATCATCAATAAAAAGAATAAAGTGCCTTTCTCCTTGTATAATTCTCACTCTTGTAGGACCACAGGGATCTATATGAATTAAATCTAGTAGTCTTGTAGTAGATTGTTCCTTTGATCTAAAATTTTTCCTTACTTTCTTTCCAAACTGGCAATTTTTACAAATAGCATTAACAGGCTTTGTAATCCTTGGTAAATCTCTCATTGCTTGTATTGCACTAATCCTTGCCAGGTTATCAAAATTCATATGACACATTCTTCGATGCCATAACCAACTATCATTAATATGATTCATAGAGTAATGTCCATCAACACCCTTAAGCTGATATATATTTCCTTTAAACTTCTTTCTTGCAACAATCACTATTTTGGATCCTTTCTTGATTTCACATCTATCATCCTTAAATACAATATCATATCCCTTACTACACATTTTTCCAACACTCGATATTATTCCTTAAACCCTTAACATAGTATACATCATCAGTATTATGCTTGCCATCAAAAGTTACTGAACCTATCCCATAAATCTTAGCACCCGTATCATCTTCAAACATAACTAAGCCTCCATCATATTTTTCAAGTTTAAAAAAATTACTCTTATCACCAGTCATGTGATGTGAACAACCACTATCAACAATCCAAAAGTTCTTTTCTTGTTTAGCATGTAGGGAAAATATTACAATATCTTACTCTTTCTCTTTCTCTGGAGGACATTCCTTCACTTGCCTTTCAGAATTAGTAGTCTAAGTATGTTCATCTTTTATAGCTAAGAACAAACATTCATTGTCATCAAAATCTCCATAATCAAATTCCTCATCAGAAATACTAGCATCCTTATTCACATAATATGCTATGTTGATCTTCTTACCTTTGTTTTCTTTGCTAAATCTTTGTTTATTCTTCTTAGCCCTTTCCAAACATCTCAAATCATAATAACCTATTCCTCCACAACTAAATAATTTAAAGGGTAACTTACCTTCATACTTACCACAGCCTTTCCTCATCCTTCTCACAAAGTTAGCTTCTACTTCATCAAGATTCTCCTCATCTGGATCTTCATCCCTTGTAGCCTTAATATCAATTTTTGATTTGGATCCATTTCTCAAATTCGTCTTTCTCAACTCATAAGATGTTAGAGTTCTCAATAACTAGTCTTTAGTGTAGGTCTTGTAGTCTATATGTTCATTAGTAGATACTTTTCATTGTATGCATCAGGGAGAGATTTAAGAATCTTCTTTACAATCTTGGATCCATCTATTGTAGCACCAAGTCCTCGCATTCCACCTACCACCTCATCCACTTTATGTACATAGGATTTAATGTTCTCATCTTTAGACATATGTAGGAGCTCAAACAGTGTCTCCAAATTTTGCAACTTTTCTTCTTTGACCCTTTAATCTCCTTCATGTGTATTTTCTAAAGCATCCTAGACTTCTTTAGCAGTCTTTAGATTTTGAACTTTAATCAACTTGGAATGTTCAAGACTATTCTTCAAAATGACCTTCGCCTTACTGTTCACTTCATGCACCTTGATTTCATCAGCTGTACTCAAACCATTAGCAAGAGGGGTGTAAGTAGTCTTGTAAGCTTCCTCAACATATATCCACAATACTCCAGATATTCTTCCATCAGTATTTTCCAAATAGCATAATTAGTTCCATTGAACTTTGGATACTCAAAAGTGATCTTGCCTACCATCTTGGACCTTCCTTAAGTGATTAAGCTCTTCTCCAAGGAACCAAGATCTAATACCAATTGTTGAAAAAGACAACTGAGAGGGGAGGTGAATTAGTTGTAACAAAATTTAACCTTTAAACCTTTCACCAGAAATTAGATCAATCACAAATATTTTACTCTACTAAAATGATTAAACATTAAGTGAAAAGGTAGAAACCAAGAAGCATCACACATACACAGTAACACTAGATTTACATGGAAAACCCAATAAGGGAAAAACCACAGTGAGGATTAACTCACAATATATAAAATATCAAAACCAATTGCAAAGGCTCACTGCTAAAACATGACTCATTGTCCAACAAGGGCTAACCACCTAGAGGGCTCACTGCCACATACATGCAAAGAAGATAGAAGTGATACATTATAGAGAGAAGGAAATCTCAATGCAATAGATAATTCCACCACTATTTTCTTAAACACTTGTATACATGCATGAATGATAGAGTGCACCTTCAGCTCACTACATTCAGAAACTCAACATTTAGATTTCACACTAATCTACCACACTCGCATCACATACACACAGTTTTGCCTCTATTTCATATCTATCTTGTTCTATTTCTTCACACAATTTCTTTGTATATCTTTCACTAATAACTCATCCTATATTTATACCATCTTCAACTTTGAAACATATCCAAAGTCAGCCATACATCATTTAAATTCAAATTAGGCCGGCACCAAAACATTCTAGGGTGGAATTAGAATGAGGGCGACCCAAACACACACTTGATGAGGACCCAAATAAGTCCCAACATGCTTCATGAACTTCAAAAGTAGTTTTTAACACAAGATCGACCAAACCAGTGTAAAACACATAGAAAAATTAGGTACACACAACACTTAGCTCATGATCCAATCTTTCTAGACAACAAAATTATCTTCAATATGAACATATCAGCTTAACTCAATAACCACAAGTCATAAGACTTGAATAAGAAGAAATCCAGAGTGACTACATTTCTTCCAGACTTTAGCCAGACACCTTGAAAAACATAGTTCACAATTGGTGAACATAATTCTTGCGCTATACACAATCTAGAACCCCAAAATCTGGATATAGCAGCTTCCAACAACCATGATCAACATATCTGAACCACACAAAGATAGGAGAAAATCCTAGAGAAAAACCCAGAGCAACCACTGAACACAATTTTCTTAATATCCTCATCATATATAGCCAATAACCTACATTCATGACATCAATGCCAACAACAACCAGTTGATAACTAGTTAACTAGTTAACATCAATGACAACACCTTCATTCTTGCAAGACGAACACGTTATGGATGCTTGGAAAAAATATATCAAAGCATAATAGTAAGCAATAGCATAGAAAAGGTAGTGAACTGGTTGAAAAAATGTCTCAAAGAAATGTGGTTGGTGATCCCACAATACTAGTTGACAATTTTTGGCCAAACTAGACACTGAAATAAATTTTTTTTAACTAAATCTTCACTTACGGGCACCTATAGCGGCTAAACCATGAGGAATTTGAAGATGATGCAAACTATTGATTTGTGACATTTTTGTCTATAGATTCTAAATATAGTTTTCCAGCAAAGTGGAATCGGATTCACTTCTTTTTTCCATCTCCTTCGATAACTATTTTTTAACAATAAACACCATTTTAAAGAATTGGCGCTCGTGATATCTAACCTCTTTTTTTCCTTGAAGGATACAATTCTATTTTTTGAATTAGATTGTAACTGTGATATCGCAATTGGTTTTCTTAGTGGTTTACAATTGAATATTTTTTTCCTTAATCAGGGTTTGAATTAAACCAATTTGATTCGGAGACTTATAAAGCGGACCGTATACAAGCGTAACTTTTTTGTAATATCAGGTCATTTTCATTTTTTTTGTTGGATCAGGACTTCAATATCTGGTGCATCATATTTCAAATTTTTTTTATAATTTCCTATTTTCCACATGTGCTGCAAAATAGAGGCTTTGATTTTGGTGAAAACCTATGTTTAATAAAACTAAAAATAAATACATAATAAAACCAAAACATGGCCAAAATTATAACATTTGGACAGTTCGAGACCTGTCATCAGTTAGATGCAATGAGAAGTCTCCTCCATTTTTCATCCTCGGCAGACTTCGAAGGGAAAATTTTTGGAGTTTTTTGGTGCTAGAGGGTGAGAAGGTAGGAAAAGTGGGGTTCGCTTGAACCAGGCGGGTTCAAACGAACCCCCTTTCCAAAAATATTTTTTTTTTGTTTTCTCCCAGGAATGGTGGGACCCTTCATTTAATGGGTTTTCTTGAACCAGGGTTCTAGCGAACCCCTTTTGGGTTCGCTCAAACATAAAGTTCGTTTAAATCCCCAAAAATCAATTTTTTTTGCATGGGGTCATTTTTTGCAACTTTTCCTTCCTCACTAGAATTGTAAACCACTTTTGTGAGTTTACCCGGGGTCATGGTGATGGAATTCCATGACAATCCATAACAATTCACTTGTCATGGAATTTTTGATGGAATTCCATCAACATGAGACCACATTTCTTTGAGGCATTTTTTCCAAAGTTCATTTCCTTGTCTATGCTACCACATTTTTCATACATGTCTATCAAAGCATTTTATCAAATAGTTCACTACCTTGTTGTGATGGCTAAAAGCCTAAAACAAGTGATTTCAAACAAGCTATGGATGATTGGAAAAAATATATCAAAGTATAATAGTACTTGCAACAAGCTATGGTCTCATGGTTTTTTTTTGGTGTGAAAATCAAAATGATTTCATTTGCATTTTTTGTGGGTTTTAAATGCATTTTTTCGTAATTTTGTTGTTTAAAATGGGGAAAAATATTTGTGGTCAGTTTTGTGCATTTTTTTATTGTAGGATTCTCACAATTAGTGAAAAAGGTAGTGTTCATAAAGGAATGGAAAAGATGTGTAGAGCCTTTGAATTATACCTATACTGTGCAATGACATGGAATCATTTAGCAAACCATTTTTTCTTCATAGGGAAACATTTTCTTGTGGAATAGTTGACTAAGACAACTCTTGTTTCAACTGACCACCCTCTCATGAAATCTCATTCATATTATAATCTTTCATTATCTTATCATAGTAAATGTGATT